>CM042431.1:1087500-1205000 GCA_023631565.1 Gymnocephalus cernua
ACAAATCAACGTTTTAAAATGTCAAATATCTGAAATATAAGAAAAGTGCAATAACTGTAAACATCTTACACACACACTTAGTTACACACACACACACACACACAAACACACACACACACACACACACACACACACACACACACACACACACACACACACACACACACACCTCTGTTTTCACGGCTGCGCAGCGGCTGCTCTGAAACAGCGGCCGTCGGGACACGATCCGCGGTCTCTGGTGGACGCAACAACGGGGAATTGAAACGCCAAAAGCCGGCGACAACACCGGCAGACAGACGGTTGTGAAAGTCCTGTTTTGGTTTTGCATTTTGCTGTCTTGCTCTGCGGTGTTTCCACTGTGAAGTATTTCCAAACAGCGGACACACAGGATAGCATCGAGCTAGCCACAATGCTGCTCATGCTACTATCCTGCTAGCTGGCTGCAAACTGCGGAATGGACTTCCTGAGCGGGGACGTGTCTCATAACTCTGTGTCTCATTGAGCCGCGACTCCGTTCAGGAAGTCTATTCCACAGTTTGCAACACAGCCAACCAGCAGACCAGCTGGCAGGAATCACTTTTGGAGCCATTTCAACAGACAACGTTAAAGTGCAGACATGGCTCTTGGTATCGGAAATCTCCGCAGGTTGGATCGGGAAAATCCGATACCTGAATTTCGCTGGTATCGGCCCCGATACCGATACTGGATCGGATCGGCCCCATCCCTAGTAAATTCCTATGTACAGCAGTCCCTCCAGAAAAACGAGAGTTTTCTTGTGATTGTTGCAGGCAAAAAGCCTTGATTATGCGGCACGTTTTCTTAAAGAATGTGATGGAATATGCGGGATATTTATGCAATTTTATGCGATGAAATTGCAAAAATTGTGGGAACTTGCAAAAACTGCGGTTTGATGAAAAAGAGATTTCCCAACACTGTGTTCTCACTAGGCGAAATTACGTCACTTCATAACGTTCCCATGGCAACAGGGGAAAATGGCTGCTCTTGTGTGAAGTAAACGCAACATTTTTCATCTTTCTGCTGAGATATATGTGACTTTTTTGCAACGAAAACGCGGGGATTATGAAATCATGCAAGCCCCGTTTATGTGTGTGTGTGTGTGTCTGTGTGTGTGTGTGTGTGTGTGTGTGTGTGTGTGTGTGTGTGTGTGTCAGTGTTCCCCTTTAACATTTCTAAATGGTTACTTTCGTGCCCCCCAGTGATATTATCAAAGAATATTTTTCTTCCAATTTTCACTATAACTTTGTTTTCTACAAACAAAAACCATCAGAATAATCTGCTAGAAAAAGACGCTATAATGACTTAAAGAGTCGACATTCAATTATTTTTTTAGACTAAACGATTTATCAAAAATAACTGATTGATAAATGGCTAATGGAGAGTTCCAATGACTTTGTGTCACATACCAAACTAATCCAACTGCTCTCTGGCAGTAGGTGACCGTATTTCTTAGATGCTATCGTCTTAACTTACCATTTCTCCCTCCGGACCTCCAAAGTCAAGGTAGAGGTTGCGTATTCCATCGTCGGCGGACATTTTGAGCTTCTCGTAGGGGTATCTGTACAGCACGGCGCCCCCGGCTGGATCTGCCGGCTCCCTCGTCACGGTGAAGCCCTTCTCATAGTGCAGCGTCAGTCGAACATCCTGTCTGTTCAACGTGCAACCTGCAAGAGAGAGAGAAAAGAAGGTGTGCGGGTGAGTAATGCCCCAGTGGGTGAGTGCAAGTGTGTGCAGATGGTGAGTAATATGTGTACTGCACGTATACATAACGGCAAAAGACAAACTTAAATAACCCTGAAGTTATACCATGTGTTGACAGCAGAATACATTTCTTCCTCTCTACGTCTACTGTCGCCTGAATAACAGCTCACTCTAAGTTAATCTACAGCATCTGAATGAATGAATATTCCTCTCTGCTGCAGCCCAGACAAGAGTATCTTTTACATCAATCAATCAATCAATCAATCAATCAATCAATCAAATGTATGTGTATCGCCCTTTTCATAAAAAGGCCAGGGAACACAAAGTGCTTCACATTATAAAAACAGACAATTTCAACCCCTCCAGGCCACGCACGCACACACACACACACACACACACACACACACACACACACACACACACACACACGCACGCACGCACACACACACCAGGAAACAATAGAGGCGGAGTAAGTTATTAAAGAAAAGTAAGATAAGGATTAAGATGAATCAGAACAGTAGAATGATAAAATAAAATAAAATAATGATATATGATATACAAATCCTGCGTGGTGCAGCCTAAACTGTGATGTAATTTGATCCAAAAGCATTTCCATGTGCATGTGTATTACTGTAACTCGACTGGCTTGAACGATCCTGCACAACTGTGGAAGGACAGGAAGGGAAGAAGGAAAAATAAACGGCTGAGGCTTTCCAGGTCTGTTCCGGCCGCCAACTATTGTTCTGCACAAAGTGGAAACATTCCCCTCGGCTGGCTCCCACTTCTGCGTTTCCTACACAGAGCTGCTCTCTGTGAGCTGCTGCACACGGCTGGTGAGCCAGTTGCTGTCAGAAGCTTCCAGACACATTTGCCAAAGTACTCTGGCATTTAAAGGCCTGTATAGTTTCTATGTGCGTACCTGGGAGAAGAAAGCAGTATATGGCGTTTAGTTTGTGAACAAATATTCTCTCTAGAAAACTAACTTCCACTCAACATTCACTTGTTAGCATTTGGATTTCATGCACACAAAGGTGCCTGTGTGTACTGTACAAACCACACACACAGTGTTTAAAACAATCACACATGTATTCATCCCAACGTGCACACAAGCCATTCATGCCCGAGGTGCTCAATCCACTCTGTGGTACTGTGTCTGTGGTACTGTGTCTGTGGTACTGTGTCTGTGGTACTGTGTCTGTGGTACTGTGTCTGTGGTACTGTGTCTGTGGTACTGTGTCTGTGGTACTGTGGTATATATCTAAAGGCCAATTTATGTTTCTGTGTTAAATCGACGCCGTGGGTACGTAGGTATGTGTAGATAACGACCTTATGCCGTAGCCTGACGTGCACCTTCTCAAAACATGTAACTAAACATCGCTGCGACGCAGACCGCGACCACTGGGATTGGTCCGTTTGGCCGTGGCTTGGTAGCGTTGCATTCCCCCCCCCCGACTCATTTCCTGGTTCTCCTTCTCCATAAGGGCACGCGTGCACACGCGTGCACACACGCACGCACACACACACACACACACACACACACACACACACACACACACACACACACACACACACACACACACCTGCTATTCTCTTAAAGAGATAGACACACACACCAACGTACAAGTATAAACTTCAGGCCATGGAGAAAGCTCTGTGTGGAGCCTCCGCAGACGCATAAATCACGATTATGCGATATAACAGAAACAGCCGTGCAAACGTTACAGATCGACCACCGTACATGTTTGCCTACAAGCTTGTTTGGGCCATAAGACCAATGTCCACAGGGAGTTTAGGTACTGACTTTAAACTCTTACTACAGACTGATTACCTATTGCACGGACACACACACTCACCAATAGAGACTTCTTTGATGAGCTCAGCGGCAGTGTGTGCCCCCTGCACGAGGGCTCGCGTCCACGAAGACAGATCCCAGTGGGTCTCCACTCGGAAGATGTGGGACTCAATTCCCCGCCCTGTGCCCGTCCGAGTGGCAAACACCAGGTCTGAACCCTGGGCAGGAGAACCCCGGGTGCTGCCAGAATGAACGAGTCTGAAGGGAGAGACGTGTGAAAATACAGAGACATTTAACATTCTCACAAAAATAATCTGCACTGGCAAACACTCCTTTATGAAATTGCTTAGCTCCTCTTAAGCTGTTTAGGAGGGGTCCTCCTAGGGTGGATCCCGACTCTCTAGTTTAATATCTCCTCGCACCTCGCTTGAAGAGCGAGGATGGAGGATGGAGGTCAGATCTCTGAGGAGCTACGATGGAGGATACACTACAGCAGCCTTCCAGAAAGCTGAAAGCCGTTGCTAACTCCGCCCATACAGAATAGGTCTCATCCCTCTAAAAACACATTTCCTCGTTTCCTCTCTCCTCGCACCTCTCCCATGCTTCCTCGGTGGGACGGGAAGCAAGGCAAGAAAACATGGATGACATTTAAGGACCTGGGACATACTGTACCCCATAGTCTCTGAAGTGACTGCACCACAGCATTGACCCAAAAAAACCCTCATCCTACACTAAACAGGTTACCACTGACCTAGCACGTTTTCACTTTTGATTTTAATGTGAGCACTGTAAACTTCCAGGTACTTACCATTACATGTATTTGTTGTACATGTGTTGGCAGTAGATTGAAAGAACTGAACTGCCCTGCTGTGTGTTGTCTTTACCTTGTGGCGAGCAGCGGGTGTGTGAGCAGAGGCATGGACCAGGACTCTCTGCTCCACGGCACCGATTCAAACAGCAGGATGTCCTTCTCCGTCAGTGCCATGACCACGGGCTTGTACTGCTGCCGTCCACCTTCCAGCTGGACCTAAACAAGGAAGTCAGGAAGATATGTCAGTACTAAGACCTTAAACTGATACATCTACACAACCTAAAATCTCCAAATGACAAATATAAATGTTTTACTTCATGTTTTGTTCAGTAATTTACAGTTATTCTACCATTAGGTTTACAGTTGTCTCAGATTGGACAGATAGTCTAGCTAGCTGTCTGGATTTACCCTGCAGAGATCTGAGGAGCAGTTAACCAGAGTCCTCACAAATCAGCCGGAGGTTAGAACGCCAACACAGAGACAGAGGAAGTAGTTCAGTGAGGTGCAAACTACTACACGGTACACGGACAATGATGGAGTTTGACAGTGAACAGCTGCAGAGGAGCTAAGTAGCTAACCCTGACAGTCTGGCCTGAATTATGATGAAGTGTGTGTGTGTGTGTGTGTGTGTGTGTGTGTGTGTGTGTGTGTGTGTGTGTGTGTGTGTGTGAGTCAGGGCTGAGGGATGGAGTGTTGGTGGAGTTACAGTGAAAAGCAATGACAATAAAACACACAGCGTGTTTGTGTGTGTGTGTGTGTGTGTGTCTATGTGTGTGTGTGTGTGTGTGTGTGTGTGTGTGTGTGTGTGTGTCTGTGTGTCTGTGGTGTGTGAAGTGGGCTCTGCAGGAAATGGCGTAATGCAACGGAAACTTGCATTTGTGTTTCCTGTGTGAGCCCGGTCCAGATAAACACCAGCAGACATCCATCCATTCATTCAACTCGGCCTTGAATGAACATATTATCACGTTATCAAAGTAATAAAGATATGATTCAGAGCATTGAGAGTAGCCCCGTTCACTTGTCAATGGACATGTTGAACGTCAGGACTAACCCTAATTTAAGAAAACACACTCTTCCTGTGTGCTGCTGCAGAGCAGAACAGGTCTGTGTATGTGTAGTGATTTAGGAGTAGTGAAACAGGTACTGTAGCTAAACACTGATACTATTTCCTTCTGAGAGCAATATGTGTTTCAACTCTATATTTATCTAACCTGAAAATGCACTGTATTCCTACACTACTATCAAAGCATGTGCTGATAAAAAATACTGTATAGCCACTCCCTCCAGAAAAACGTGATAATGCGATCTCATAATTCAACGCATAATCAGCCAAAGTCTGCATATTCATGCAGGGGGCGCATTTTTTCAAAAACGCCGCACTTTCGCCGCATAAATTGCTGATTTCCGCGCAAAATATGCGGGGCTTGCATGATTTCATAATCCCCGCATTTTCGTTGCAAAAAAGTCACATATATCTCAGCAGAAAGATGAAAAATATTGCGTTTACTTCACACAAGAGCAGCCATTTTCCCCTGTTGCCATGGGAACGTTATGAAGTGACGTTATTTCTCCTAGTGAGAACACGGTGTTGGGGGGGAATCACTTTGTTTTCTCTTTTTCATCAAACCGCAATTTTTGCAAGTTCCCGCAATTTTTGCAAGTTCCCGCAATTTCATCGCATTTTTTAAGAAAACGTGCCGCATAATCAAGGATTTTTGCCCACAACAATCACAAAAAAACTCTGCGTTTTTCTGGAGGGACTGACTACTACCAAAGCATGTACTGAGCACCAACCAGCTGTTGGCCGGTGAAAGCCTAGTCTGGATCTGGATATTCGCCGAAACTTGGGAGCATCAGGCGTCCCTCGCCTCCTAAACAACAACCTTGGAGCTAGCAAGCTAAGCTAAGACATTTTGGATGGTGCAACAAGGCAGGCCTGCTTGGCTCCTCCGGGGAATGATTGTACAGATGTACAAAGAATACGGTATTCACTATCAGACTGGGGCGTTTTGGGACCGGTTTGTTATGATTTGCTATGGAACAATACACACGGCGATACACTGGTAAGAGCATATTAACCATGTATCAGCTAATTTATATAGCTCACGTTACTGTATTTCACTTATATGCTGTTAACTTTATTTAACATTTTATGTGGCCTTTTTTTTGTGGGGTGAAAATCTTTCTCCAAAACAAGTTCCTTCCTGAGTCCACTTTGCAGATCTGCCGTCTTTGCGTCCGGAGCTTTGACGATTGTGATTGGTTTAATGAAATGCAAAAACACCAGACCATCTTTTCTCCTATCCAAAAATGACATGACCTACTGATCTTCTCAAAATGTCAAACTATTCCTTTAACTGGTGAACAGCAAGGTCAGCACCAAGAATGATAGAGACATTTGGTAGCCTCATATTGATACATTGATATTTTGCCAACCGGCAACCACATCCAAAATAAAAGTCCTTAGTTTTGGCTGTATCAGTGAATGGCTTCCCTCACTTTTAAATGGACAACCTGCAGCCAATCAGAACAGAGTATTCACAGCCGCATAAGACACATGTAGCATGTTGCTGCTAAACTTAACAAAGCTGAATGTACCTGTTCCGCCAACCAGCCAATGTGTTTGAGGTGGGGGTGTGTGGAGGCCGAAGACGAGGCCCCCAGGTAAGCGTTGACGTGAGCCAGGGTGTGTGGCAGCAGAGCGGCAATGTTGGTGTGGACGGCGGTGAACCAGGAGTTGGCGCTGGGGCCGTCTTTACAGCGCAGCACCACCGTGTGCTGGCCGTCTGGGGAATGGAGCTCCAGAAGTCTGGATGGGACAGAGCAAATGGGGTTTAACCCTGGGGTGGCCTTCACTACATTACATTACCCCTAGGGGGTCCTCAGAGTCAATGCAGGGGGGCCTCCAAATTATTGTTAATTTTAGTTTTTTTCAATGAACCCAACATATTATTAGCAAATATGAATCCCCACATGACAGGCTTACTGGCCTATGTAAGGTAGTCACTAAGGTAACCATCCACAGATACAGTTACTCCAGAGGATTTACTGGGCCACATGTATTCATAAGGCTAAACATTTTTTACATTTTAAATGCTTAGTATTCCATGCAAAAATGGTACGTATAGTATAAAGGCTTTAGCCTGCCCACATGTTATTCTAGGCTCAGTTTAATATGCAACTTCATTTTATACAATATATGCAGTAGGGGGTCCCTGATCCATCTCTCTTTGAGTTAGGGGGTCCTTGGCTTTAAAAACGTTGAAGACCCCTGCATTACATTATTACATTATTACATTACATTACATTACATTACATTACATGTCATTTAGCTGACGCTTTTATCCAAAGCGACTGTGAAGCGACTGTGAAAGTACAAACTCCAGACAACAAGTAGTAAGTGCAAGTACATTAGCTTTAAATTAGTAAAGCTACAAAGAGACATATGAAGGTGCAGGTTCAAGATTTTCTTTTTTTATCCGAGGTGTGGTCTGAAGAAATGTGTTTTTAGCCTTCGGAGGAATGTGTGTAGGCTTTCGGCCATCCTGATGTCGGTGGGGAGCTCGTTCCACCATCTGGGAGCCAGGACGGTGAACAGTCGGGATGTCGTTGAGTGATTAGTTCTCCCTCGCTGTGAGGGAGCAGCGAGCAGTTTGGCTGAAAGGTTTGGCCTTCCCGTCGACCATGCAACGTTTGGTTTTTCTGGGTCAAAATTTAAAATTCTAACTTACTTTTAACGTTTTGGTCGACTTTTCTACACTTCTGTCACTTTTCTGATGTTTTTTTCACTTTTTACGATGTTTTCGTCACTTTTCCGATATTTTTGTCACCGTTTACGATGTTTTCGTCACCTTTCCCATGTTTTTGTCACTTTTACGATGTTTTTGACACTTTTCCCGATGTTTTTGTCACCGTTTACGATGTTTTGTCACCTTTTCCGATATTTCTGTCACCATTTCCGATGTTTTTGTCACTTTTCCGATATTTTTGTCACCGTTTACGACGTTTTGTCACCTTTTCCGATGTTTTTGTCACTTTTCCGATATTTTTGTCACCGTTTCCGATGTTTTCGTCACTTTTCCGATATTTTTGTCACCGTTTACGATGTTTTGTCACCATTTCCGATGTTTTTGTCACTTTTCCGATATTTTTGTCACCGTTTCCTGATGTTTTCGTCACTTTTCCCATGTTTTTGTCACTTTTACGATGTTTTTGACACTTTTCCCGATGTTTTTGTCACCGTTTCCGATGTTTTTGTCACTTTTCCGATATTTCTGTCACCATTTCCGATGTTTTTGTCACTTTTCCGATATTTTTGTCACCGTTTACGATGTTTTGTCACCTTTTACGATGTTTTTGACACTTTTCCCGATGTTTTTGTCACCGTTTCCGATGTTTTTGTCACTTTTCCGATATTTCTGTCACCATTTCCGATGTTTTTGTCACTTTTCCCGATGTTTTTGTCACCGTTTCCAATGTTTTCGTCACTTTTCCCATGTTTTTGTCACTTTTACGATGTTTTTGACACCTTTTCCGATGTTTTTGTCACTTCTCCGATATTTCTGTCACCATTTCCTGATGTTTTTGTCATCGTTTCCGATGTTTTGTCACTTTTCCGATGTTTTTGTCACTTCTCCGATATTTCTGTCACCATTTCCTGATGTTTTTGTCATCGTTTCCGATGTTTTGTCACTTTTCCGATGTTTTTGTCGATTTTTTTCTGCGTTTTTTAAAAACATTTTTGTCACTTTTTTGAACATTCTTTTATGAATTTATTTTCAAATGCTTTAAAATGGAGTAAAACATGAAAGTAGTGAGCTGATCATTTATTTTACTTGTGAAGAATAATGGTTGTATGGAACCATCCATGTTACTTTTTTTTGACAATTTGGTTAAAAGAAACTCAAAATTTCTGATATAGAAACTTTTTGAAAGCGGGTCAAATTTGACGGAGAACAACATGAGGGTTACGTGTTTAACGGGCTGGCCACAGGCGCGCTGTCAAAACTCACTACACACAGAAATAACGGGCAGACCACGACAAGAGGAAATGTAGAGTCCCAATGTGAGGAACACATTTTGGTCACCGCACCGGCGATGTTTGACTAAACTCCTGCTCAAAAGCGATACTACAAAATTTCATTTCAGACATTTATTCACTATTTTAATCATATATAACCTTAGTGAAGTCATTTCAAGCACCGAAACAATTCGTACAGCACGTCATAAGTTACGGTTTGTTTTCAAAAGAGAATTGAGGAATTTCAAAAAGACAACATCAACCGTTTTCAGCTTTAGCGTCAAATTATCTCTTCACACGTTCTCTGAGATGAAATGCGGGCGTCACACGTCACGATACGGAAAGCTGAGTTAGTTCTGGACATTTTGATATGAAACACACGGGGGGATCAGATATATGCAAATACCCTAAAAAGGTGAATTTAAGAAGATGTGTGAAACATGACCTCAGAGGGTTAAACAACAACAGAGATCTGAACTGGTTTTGTTGTTGATTTAGTAGAAGCCGACCAGGGACAACGACTGAAAATTAGCATGTAAACGCACTGACTGGGATGGACATTTTTCCCTATTTTCTGACATTTTACGGACGAGCAGATGAATCGTTGGTTGCAGCCGTATTGAGGAGCCTCACATCGTACCTATTCTCCAGATCTGGCATGGTGAGGTTCCTGCTGATGAAGCACATCTTCAGGCTTATGACTTTTCTGTCTTTGGAGGAGGAGGAGCTGCTGTGTTTGGGCGAGCCGGAGTCCTCGCTGCCGCTGTAGCTGGGCGACTGTGCGCGGACGCCGTCCCACGGTAGGTCGGCCACCAGGGAGGGCTTCTTGAAGAGCGGAGAAACCTCACGGATGTACTTCACTGTGGAGGAACACAGAAGAGGTTTATATAGTGTATATCAACCGATGGACATCCAATACAGGCCAGTACAAGGTGGCATGATTGAGTCGGCCGATATAGTTATACCGTTACACTGTGAGTGACTCCTTTTACATTACACAAAGTCCTTTAAACTATAAAAAATATTGATTACAACAGCTCTAAAATACAAAGTCTGGCTGTCCAAAACCCGTATGCTGAACCCCACTTGGTGTAACATTTCTTTCTTTTTAAAGACTATTTGTTGTAGGCCTTTATTTTAGAGGACAGCTGAAGACATGAAATGACATGCAGCAACCTGAACTGAACCCGTGGCTGCTCCGGCAAGGACTGAGCCTCTGTACATGGGGTGCACGCTCTACTAGGTGAGCTACCCGGGCGCCCCTGGTGTAACATTTCTAGAGGAATCAGTGTTCAGGAATGAATCAGGAATTAGTAGATTAATCAATGGAGAAAGAATTAATCAAAAACACTTTTTTTTTAAGAACTCTGAAAATTAAGACTCTGGAGGACTGCAGGGGGTCCGGGTCCCCCTAGGGGTACTCTGGAGAACTGCAGGGGGTCTGTGTCCCCCTAGGGGTACTCTGGAGAACTGCAGGGGGTCTGTGTCCCCCTAGGGGTACTCTGGAGGACTGCAGGGGGTCCGTGTGAGATTTTTTGCAATATGTTCTTCAGTTCCAAGACCATTGCAACTCATAAACCATTTTTGCAACCAAAAATGTGACGTTTTTGTCGCCTTCCTTCCTTCCTTCCTTCCTTCCTTCCTTCCTTCCTTCCTTCCTTCCTTCCTTCTACTGTCTTTTCTTTCCAAGTTTGTCATGTCAAGTTTTTGTCACTGATTTTGAAGTTTGTCACTTGTTTAAAGGTGTTGTCGCTGTTTGCGTTATTCTTGCCTTACTTACTTCCTTTTTTCTTCTGTCTTTTTGTTTTTTTTTGAAGTTTTTGTCACTTATGTCAAAGTTTGCCCCTTTCGTCGCCCTAGTGCTGCCCTAGTCCTTTCCTTCTTTCTACTGGGTCTCTTATTTCAAAGTATTTGTTACTATTTTCGATCTATTCTTTCCTTCCTTCTTTCTACTGTCTTTTCTGAAGTTTTTGTCTCCTTTTTCCATCAGTATTTAAACATTTTCCAGGTCCAAGGCTGTTGTTTAGTAAATCTATCGCTGACATCGCTGTACTCTTCCTCTTTTTATTCCCTACAAACAAGGGCCAAAAATTATTCCCTTAAAGTTGTCCTAGGTACAACAATAATCCTAATTGGCCAAATTAAGCAAAAATATTTTACAAATATGTGAGATCCACAGATACTCTACTTCTTATCACAACAGAATAAACACAGCCGTTTGCTGGGGACAGCCGTTAAATATCTACAGATCTCGAGGAAATAGTGTGTTGATAGTTTGACCATCTGTGGGATTCCACCCAAAAACACCCAGTCACTCAGAATATATGGTGCAGCCATAAGGAAACACTCTGAAAGAAGGACGCATTTAATCTGCTTTTACAGACACTTTGGGGCCCTGTTAGGTTAGACTTTTTAAACATAGTCGGAGGACGCTGTGGTTTGATTCTGTCAACAACACGGGCGTCAGTTTGGTTTGAAATGTGCTGGAGACAGAGACGCTTTAGGAAGTGCTGTACGCATTCATTTTGTTTTCTCTTTCGTGCAGGTCATGTTTTGATTTGACGCCGTCCTGTAGCGTACTAACAGCCTGACAAGCCAGACCCACGCTGGCTGCAAACTACATTTGCTGCCGCCAGGGTGCGTCTAGATGTCTAGGCTAGCTTACTAATGTAAATTAATCAAATTTCTCTCTCATATTGCTCTTCATAACCACTAAAACTGTCGAAAAAATCTAATCCAAAGTCCAATAATTATGGACGTTATCTGACATTCAGCGTTTCTGCTTCATTAGAGCCTGTTGTAAGGAACGAGCTTAACGTGGTTTAACGTACCTAAACAACCATCAGTGATATGGAATATGTCACTGATGGTTTGACAGTTTTCAGTGATTATGACGAGAAATATGAGAGAGAAATTTGGTGATCATTGATCGTTGTTTATGTACATTAAACCACGTTAAGCTTTTTCACGTGAAGTGTTAGTGTCCCTACAGGCAGCAGCAGAACGGCGTGTGTGTGTGTGTGTGTGTGTGTGTGTGTGTGTGTGTGTGTGTGTGTGTGTGTGTGTGTGTGTGTGTGTGTGTGTGTGTGTGTGTGTGTGTGTGTGTCTCTCTCTGTGTGTGTGTGTGTGTGTCTCTCTCTCTCTGTGTGTGTGTGTGTCTCTCTCTCTGTGTGTGTGTGTGTCTCTGTGTGTGTATGTGTGTGTGTGTGTGTGTCTCTCTCTGTGTGTGTGTGTGTGTGTGTGTGTGTGTGTCTCTCTCTCTGTGTGTGTGTGTGTGTGTCTCTCTCTCTGTGTGTGTGTGTGTCTCTCTCTGTGTGTGTGTGTGTGTGTGTGTGTGTGTGTGTGTGTGTCTCTCTCTGTGTGTGTGTGTGTGTGTGTGTGTGTGTGTGTGTGTGTGTGTGTGTGTGTGTGTGTGTGTGTGTGTGTCTCTCTGTGTGTGTGTGTGTGTGTGTGTGTGTGTGTGTGTGTGTGTGTGTGTGTGTGTGTGTGTGTGTGTGTGTGTGTCTCTCTCTGTGTGTGTGTGTGTGTCTCTCTCTCTGTGTGTGTGTGTGTGTGTGTCTCTCTCTGTGTGTGTGTGTGTGTGTGTCTCTCTCTGTGTGTGTGTGTGTGTGTGTGTCTCTCTCTCTGTGTGTGTGTGTGTGTGTCTCTCTCTCTGTGTGTGTGTGTGTCTCTCTCTGTGTGTGTGTGTGTGTGTGTGTGTGTGTGTGTGTCTCTCTCTCTGTGTGTGTGTGTGTGTGTGTGTGTGTGTGTGTGTGTGTGTGTGTGTGTGTGTGTGTCTCTCTGTGTGTGTGTGTGTGTGTGTGTGTGTGTGTGTGTCTCTCTGTGTGTGTGTGTGTGTGTCTCTCTCTCTGTGTGTGTGTGTGTGTCTCTCTCTGTGTGTGTGTGTGTGTGTCTCTCTCTGTGTGTGTGTGTGTGTGTGTGTCTCTCTCTCTCTGTGTGTGTGTGTGTGTGTCTCTCTGTGTGTGTGTGTGTGTGTGTGTGTGTCTCTCTCTCTCTGTGTGTGTGTGTGTGTGTGTGTGTGTCTCTCTCTGTGTGTGTGTGTGTCTCTCTCTGTGTGTGTGTGTGTGTGTGTCTCTCTGTGTGTGTGTGTGTGTGTGTGTGTGTGTCTCTCTGTGTGTGTGTGTGTGTGTGTGTGTGTGTGTGTGTGTGTGTCTCTCTCTCTGTGTGTGTGTGTGTGTGTGTGTGTGTGTGTGTGTGTGTGTGTCTCTCTGTGTGTGTGTGTGTCTCTCTGTGTGTGTGTGTGTGTGTGTGTGTGTGTGTGTGTGTGTGTGTGTGTGTGTGTGTGTGTGTGTGTGTGTGTGTGTGTGTGATTTTTGTGGATTTGTTGGCATCTGTCGCTCAATAATTATATGTGTTATGAACTTTATTTTTTTAACTAAATTGAGCTCGAGGTTTTCAAAAACCGCGGTGAGTACAGAATGACTCGTGACGAAATCTGAAGGGTGTGTAACTTTACTTTAACTTTACTTTATTGTCAATCAAAACCATGCAACAGTACATTACACAGCAGACTGAAATTGCGTTTTTTCCATACTCCAATGTGCAATATTGAAAAAAAAAAGGATTTGACACACACTAAGCACAAACTAACCATAAGACAAAACATTGGACACCACTAGAAAAGTACAAATAGATATTTAGCAGATAGACAGATAGAGTCAACAGTTTACAGAGTATACAGTTATCAGACTATTGCAGTATTCCAGAAGTATAGTCAGGTTGAGGTATTTTAGTGTACCCGCCGTCCCCACCGAAATCGATGCCTATGGTCAACAATCAGCTATTAAGTTCATGTGGGATGGAAAATAGATTGTGTCCTGTCCTGTGTTTGTCCAAGCTAAAATTGAATCATACCTAATTATTCATACGGTAAATAATTCAAACAAAAAGGACAGTGATCATATTCTGGCCAAGAACTTGTAATGTAAACAGTTTCTGCTGACCGTCTTAAAAGGACATAGTGGTCCCCTGTGTGAAATTATCTTAGAAAAATAAGAGTTAACTTGGCCGTCCAGCTGTGAGCTTGGCAGGTCCGCTGTTTGTAAAACAATGGCTTTTGCTCCGATGTGATGGACTCGCTTTCCAAATTTGGTCCTGCTGCCTTGTACACCTCCCGCCCCCTCCTGGCACACAGTCACGTGCCGTCATATTCTCTTGCACTCTTTTATCCTCCTTTGCACATGCCGATTTTATCGCCTCAGTGTTTCCTCCAATGCATGACCTTATAGTTTACTTGTGTGCACATGCACAATAAGTGGGAGTGCAAATCAGGGCTGCAAGTAACGATTATTTTCATTCTCTATTACATCATCATCATCACCAGGTCCATTAAATGTCAGAAAATGTTGAATAATGCCCAAGGTGATGTCCTAAAATGTCTTGTTTTGTCAGTCCCAAACCCAGAGATATGTGGTTTACAGGGTCCCTGCAGGTCAAGTCAAATTTAAGACTATCTAAGATCATTTTGAATAACATTTAAGACCTATATCACGACATCAAAAGCAACTGGCTTCACCCAAGCCCTAGTCTCACGCTAGTCCACACAGCACTCCTGGATGGGAGAACAACGTGCTCTGGTTTATTGGTTTATTGGCATTTCTTTAAACCAATCACAGTCGTCTTGGGCGTGCAAACTAGTCTCAGGAAGGAACTTGTTCTGGTGGAACATGTGTACGTTCAGAAGTAGTTTTAGTCGTGCAACAGAAAACTCAGATTGGACAGATAGTCTAGCTAGCTGTCTGGATTTACCCTGCAGAGATCTGAGGAGCAGTTAACCAGAGCCGGAGCAATCCTGGAAATGAAACGTCGTTGATATAGACTAATCAAGAACTAGCCCTGGACTAAGTTATTCAAGCCAAGTATCGCTACACTTTCCCTTCCCCATAGCTGAAGAATACAATCTGTTGTACGTCTGTGGTACGATCCCAAAGAGACTCTCCTTGCATGAGAAAAGACTTCACGATTAATCAATTATCAAAACAGTTCATCAACCAATCAACTAATCGATTGTTGCAGCTCTAGTGTGAATATGAGAAATGTGTCTGGGACCTGGTGTGTGTGTGTGTGTGTGTGTGTGTGTGTGTGTGTGTGTGTGTGTGTGTGTGTGTGTGTGTGTGTGTGTGTGTGTGTGTTGGACCAGTGGGTCCTTCGGCTCTGTATGAAATCTGAGACCAGACTCTCAGGAGGTGAGGTCATTCTTGAATGTAGACTGAGATATTAGGCTTGTGAAGGTGTGTGTGTGAGTATGTGTGCGTGAGCGCTACAGAAAGATATGTCTACAACAATGTGATATTTATGACTCTAAAATGATCTCAGCTAGAGAGACATAGACGAGATGACTGAGCCAGAGAAGCAGGGAGAGCTGCACAATGCACGAGTCCCTGCAGCTTGTGTGTCCATTACGCACTATGTATGACTCAGATTAAAGGGCGGGATGGTAGTAATGCTAAGGCATCAAGCCAAGAAATTGAAGCCTTATTTGACCGTCCCTCATAACCGCAGCCCCCATACCAACGAGGTCTGGGATCACTTCTGCAAATGTAAGTGGCTTGGAGTAAGTGAGTGAGTGTGAGAGCATTCCTGAATGCCTTTGTTTATGTCTGAGGGTCATATGGAAGTTGATGCCTCTGCTGCAAGGCCCGACTTTCAGCCTAATAATCAGATTTGCTGCAGAGATGTTCAGCTGAGATATTTTCCGTCCGCAGAGCAGACCCAGGGCTCTCTGTGGTTGTACATGTTTATATCTTCAGATACTGAACCAACAGCTCACTGAGCATCACTGTACAGCGGTTATCAGCGTTCCAGTCATCTACAGTTATTAGCAATGGTAGTTATAACCCTCCTATTAATTATACTGTCACTACGTTAATGACTGAGACCACACTATAGAAAGTAGTTGACAGGGAATGAAGAAATAATCAATCATAGCAAATGATGAAATACTACTGCCCAAAACCTTAAGTTGGCACATAAAATAAAGGGAGACAAATAAGTATCTAACCCTTTCATACTACTCGCTACGGCGTCAATTCACACGCGTCTTGATAACACACCAATAATGGCATCTGAATTGCTGTGTCATACATACGCCACTTCATGAGATCAGTCTGAAATAAAGGTAAGCAACGATGCATGTAGCCACTTTGTTTCTTTAAAGTAGCCCTTAGATTAAGAAAGGCTGGAGACTCCTGCAGCTTTCTATTTAAGGTCAATCCCAGTTGACTTCAGCCAGTCTCATCTGAGAAACTAATACTGTACAGTATATGTACATAGGTGTTAATGTTTTACTGAGCAGGCCTTTTAATTAGCAGGACATGAAAAGAGGATATGGGAGCAATTCATTTCCCGGCACCGGCAGGGAGTTTCACAATGATGGTTTTTCACGGGAAAGCACTGGTTTATCAGCAGGTTATCATCATTATGAGTAAGCACTGACAAACTACATATGACGAACTGGATTTGAAGAGTCTGTTGGTTGGCAACCTATGACCTCCAGCTGATGATGTCTATCCAATCGACAGCTAGAGAAGCTAGTAACACCGTGACCCCATTTTAGTGATGCTAATCATACTCTTTTGACAATCTTGTTCAAAATTAGCCAGGAATGGGAAAAGAGTGGGAGTGATTATGCAATGGCAATGTTAACTGACGGACTGGGCAGCTTTCAGGTGTAAACGTGTACCTGTGTGAATGTGGTCAGGGCGGTCCTGAAAAAGAGAGCATTGCTCTCTCTGTGTTCTTCACCCTGATAAATAATGGTGAAGCCAAAACAACACCTAGCGAGGATTGTGCACTGCATCATTGTATTGTCTGACATTGCTTTGGAGCTATTTTTGGCTGGGGACAGGTCACCTGACCGCTTTTCTTGTGTCTGATTGGTTGATTACAAGCAGACAAGCCTGCTCCCTGATAGAGGGTGGCATCAACCTGATGCATTGTAGTCAGAGGAATTATTTTATACATAAAATGCAGTCACACTGGTAGCACTAGATTTAGATAGTTATCTGACACGTAGACATAACCAAATGGCCAACATATTGGACTCCAAACTTAAGTCTCTATCCACTTCTGATACTAAAAAGGCATCTTGAGCAGAGTCTCAAGAATGGATGACAATGGAATATTAACCTGAAATCCTATTAAATATTATGGCAAATCCTAATATCCATTGTTTTGGTTCTGTGATTTAAATGTGTAATAATTAGGTTCTTGTCATATCTTTCCTATTTTGTTGTCAGATAGCTTCACAGCTAACGTTTCTTTAATCTTGGGCCAGAAAGCGTTGCTGTGAGGCTTGTGAATGCTCTGTTGTGTAATCTGTTGGCAGAGTGGACCAGTGTACATCTGCTCCTGTTCAGTGTTTTCTTTGGTCTAAATGAAAGGGGAGTGAGCGGTTGCATTCTTTGATGTACAGACTTTAAACCCATGGTCATGGGATGTAGCCTCTACCAGCACTACAGGTGTATCCATTGTGCTGTTTCTACCTGCCACATTGTGACCTGTCCATCTCCCGAACACTATTATGGGAATATATGAAATACCAGCAGTTTGGGGCTTTTCCATGTTACATATTTCCCCAGTTTGTCCTGCCAGAAATAATAACTCCTCTTCTTCTTCACAGTCCGTCTCAGATAAAACGCTTTTTCCCCTTTCCGTCATTATAGACAGACTTAGTGCTTTGTGCTTGCATTTTTACAGCCTGCGCTTGCATCACACGTCTGTTTGTCTCCGTCTCTCTCATTTGGTGCTGTCAAACGAACTCACTAGTTCGGTCAGGCCTTTCACTCAGTTCCACTTCTGCTTCAAATTAGGCCTGTACACAGAGGACTACCGGCTCATGTGTGTGTGTGTGTGTGTGTGTGTGTGTGTGTGTGTGTGTGTGTGTGTGTGTGTGTGTGTGTATATGCATCTGCATTAATGTGTGTAAGGGAGATTCACCAGAGATGATAACCAACATCCCATGAGGTCAGCTCATCTGC
Source organism: Gymnocephalus cernua (assembly GCA_023631565.1). Taxonomy (NCBI): domain Eukaryota; kingdom Metazoa; phylum Chordata; class Actinopteri; order Perciformes; family Percidae; genus Gymnocephalus; species Gymnocephalus cernua. The sequence continues at coordinate 1,105,821 of CM042431.1, forward strand.
CTCCCTTCGTACCTCTCTGGCTGCAGCAACAGAGGGAAAGAAAGAGGAAAACAGGGAGGAGGCTGGACAGAAGAAAAAAAGGATAACACGTAGAAGAGGAGGAGTGCAAAAGGCAGAGGAGTCTGACTCGACACATATTTGGTTGTGGCGTTAGTTGAGGCGAAAAGCTACTCGTAAAACTGCCCGCCTTCAAACCGCCTTCCACTCTTCTTTCTCACACACACACACACACACACACACACACACACACACACACACACACACACACCCACACACACACACACACACACGTAATTATCTTATGGTATGGCCGAAATAATAGCTTGCAGAGCAGCAAGTGAGGCAGTCAGACCCCAGCCTCTGTATTTTTCCCCAAAAACTGCCCAGAAATTCCCCTGTGGTTTGGCCTGCTACTCTTTACTCACTCGCTTCTCTCTCATTCCTCTCCTCCTCCCTCGTTCCTTCTCCTCCATCCCTCCTGCTCTATCGACAGTCCTCTGTCTCTCACCTCCCTCTTGCTGTCCCCCCTCTTTCTCCTGTTTTTCATCCCTCTCTTTCCTCTGTTCCCTAACCTCTCATAAAGTCCAACCTCGGTCTTTTCCTTCTTAATTTGGTCAGCTCCCTCTTTCTTTCTCCCTCTTTTCCTCCCCCCTCCCTCAAAGTCCGTTTGTGCCAGAAACCTAATGAGAACAGTGTGTGTGTGTGTGTGTGTGTGTGTGTGTGTGTGTGTGTGTGTGTGTGTGTGTGTGTGTGTGTGTGTGTGTGTTTATGTTTGATATCCTCATGGGGTCCCTCCTCTCGTATACACATGTGCAGATACATTCACAATGGCATTATGAACATGTCCATTGCAGGTTTGTCATGCAGTAGTTTTTCCACCCCTTACTGCATAGCAGTATAATCACATACTATAATGGACAAACACACACTATTATGCACAAACTATCTCTCACACACAGATCATAACAGGAGAAAGTATTCCCTTGATCCCTCAAACACAGGGTCACACCTGCCCCCTCCTCTAACCTGAATGCTGTTGAAGTGTAAACACATGAACAATGTTTATCTGCAACACCACACTATAACATTTATGGAATTACATAAATCAGTTTTCTAAAGGCCAGTGTATTCAGTGTATTTGAATATGTGTGCCAACTATCTACAAAGGATAAAGCAGATTATGGACAAAAATAATCACATTCATCATTCTCTGCTGTAGTGTATTTACAGATTACAAATGTCTAGCCATCGTGTTGGCAGTGAGGACACAGATTGATGCTCCACAGTCGGCCCCCACAGGGAGGAAACGCTGGATGCTTTTTTTTTATTATTTTTTGTGCTGTGGTGGAGTTTTATAAGCCAGGAAAGTCAATTAGACAAATAACAAGACTCATCTTCCTACCTGGCAGGATGCTGGGACTACACGTTAACAGACTGTAAACACAAAGTCAACGGGCCAATGACAGCACAGAGGCGGTTCAAAGGGGAGTGATGTAACAATGGAGAGGGCAGCGCTGGTTGAATCAATTAAACTATTTCTTCTCTCTTTCTAGAATTTATGGGTGTAAATTAGGAGTCGGGAGTGACCACGAGAAACCTTCTCACGCTCACGAGAAACCAATCTCAGGCTAGCAAAATGATGCTAACAAAGTACTGCTAACGTTATGTGGCTAAAGGTAATATCGTAAAAAAAAGGTAAAATCAGTAAACAGTTATCATCTTTAAGGTTGTTGATGACACTACCAGGTACATTTCATTCCTCCTCGGCAGACATTCTGACTGCTACTCACATTGGTTTCTCGTGCACACCAGAAAGTCTCTCGTGCACACCAGAAAGTCTCTCGTGCACACCAGAAAGTCTCTCGTGCACACCAGAAGGTTTCTCGTGCACACCAGAAAGTCTCTCGTGCACACCAGAAAGTCTCTCGTGCACACCAGAAAGTTTCTCGTGCACACTAGAAAGTTTCTCATGTACACCAGAAAGTTTCTCGTGCACACTAGAATGTCTCTCGTGCACACCAGAAAGTTTCTCGTGCACACCAGAATGTCTCTCGTGCACACCAGAAAGTCTCTCGTGCACACCAGAAGGTTTCTCGTGCACACCAGAAAGTCTCTCGTGCACACCAGAAGGTTTCTCGTGCACACCAGAAAGTCTCTCGTGCACACCAGAAGGTTTCTCGTGCACACCAGAAAGTCTCTCGTGCACACCAGAAAGTTTCTCGTGCACACCAGAAAGTTTCTCGTGCACACTAGAAAGTTTCTCATGTACACCAGAAAGTTTCTCGTGCACACTAGAATGTCTCTCGTGCACACCAGAAAGTTTCTTGTGCACACCAGAATGTCTCTCGTGCACACCAGAAAGTCTCTCGTGCACACCAGAAGGTTTCTCGTGCACACCAGAAAGTCTCTCGTGCACACCAGAAAGTTTCTCGTGCACACCAGAAAGTTTCTCGTGCACACTAGAAAGTTTCTCATGTACACCAGAAAGTCTCTCGTGCACACCAGAAGGTTTCTCGTGCACACCAGAAAGTCTCTCGTGCACACCAGAAAGTCTCTCGTGCACACCAGAAAGTTTCTCGTGCACACCAGAAAGTCTCTCGTGCACACCAGAAAGTCTCTCGTGCACACCAGAAGGTTTCTCGTGCACACCAGAAAGTCTCTCGTGCACACCAGAAAGTCTCTCGTGCACACCAGAAAGTTTCTCGTGCACACTAGAAAGTTTCTCATGTACACCAGAAAGTTTCTCGTGCACACTAGAATGTCTCTCGTGCACACCAGAAAGTTTCTCGTGCACACCAGAATGTCTCTCGTGCACACCAGAAAGTCTCTCGTGCACACCAGAAGGTTTCTCGTGCACACCAGAAAGTCTCTCGTGCACACCAGAAGGTTTCTCGTGCACACCAGAAAGTCTCTCGTGCACACCAGAAGGTTTCTCGTGCACACCAGAAAGTCTCTCGTGCACACCAGAAAGTTTCTCGTGCACACCAGAAAGTTTCTCGTGCACACTAGAAAGTTTCTCATGTACACCAGAAAGTTTCTCGTGCACACTAGAATGTCTCTCGTGCACACCAGAAAGTTTCTCGTGCACACCAGAATGTCTCTCGTGCACACCAGAAAGTCTCTCGTGCACACCAGAAGGTTTCTCGTGCACACCAGAAAGTCTCTCGTGCACACCAGAAAGTTTCTCGTGCACACCAGAAAGTTTCTCGTGCACACTAGAAAGTTTCTCATGTACACCAGAAAGTCTCTCGTGCACACCAGAAAGTCTCTCGTGCACACCAGAAAGTCTCTCGTGCACAACAGAAAAACGATGTGTCCCTTTAAGGGCTCCGTACATCATAAATGAGGTTAATTAAAGCAATAAAAAATGCCATCTGAAGAAGTCAACAGCATCGTTTCTTCTTTTACAGAAGCAATGATCTCGTTTCTCAGAATAATTCGCTGACCTCACTGTGAACAGAATGACTCTTTATTTAAGAAGTGGTCACTTTGACCATTTTGAGTAGCATACAATCTAAGAAAGCACCATTATTGTTATTTAAATCTTGCACATTTCAATTAAGTTAATTTGACAAAACATATTTCATGGGGGCGTTTTGGTTTTAATCTTCAGACAGCATTTAAATGTCTACCATTAGCCGACTTCCTAGAGCAATAACAACTTGTTTTACAACAGTCTCTCTTTTTTTTTATTATATGAATGTATTTTGTAGTCATATTTTAAAAGCTAATAGTTTCGGTATGTCAGTGTCTGTCCCATCCCAGAAGCTCATTTAAGATGCTCTCGACAGCTGGATACCAGAGACATATCTGCAGATCTGGAGTTTATACGGAGACAAAGCTGACAAACTGACGTGGCCTATTTCAGGCTGTGCAGACTCATGCTCCGTGGCAGATCTGGCCCCATGAGGACACCGGGCGACACAGTGAACGGACGGTCGGATAGCTTTGGCCTCGGAACAAAAGAAAAGAACAGTTCCTCGTCAGGGCTGTCCCCGTTTCATCAATAGCCTCTGTGTCTGCTATGTGCCATTCCTCCAATTACTCAAACAAAGGGCTCATCCTGCGTCTCCTTCCACTCACCAGCAGGCTTGGCCAATGAGACGCAAGGGGCAGCTGTAGCAAGCTGCAGCCAATCATTTGGACATATGGGATATTGTGTCTGTCAGTCAGCTGGTGAGGGGAGGGGGGTTAACCAGCGGCGTGTCATGTCTGGGATATATGTATGTCAAGTGTTAATGGGGCAGAAAATGTCTGTTTAAGAAGACCTCATTCATTCATTCATTCATTCATTCGTATGGCCTGGGAGTAGCCACTAACTAGTGATTATTTCCACTCTTGATTAATCAGTCGGTTAGTTGTTGTCAGAAAAAAAGTGAAAACGTGTTTTCCAAAGTCCAAGATGACGTCCTCTAATGTCTTCTATTGTAGGATAGACTGATTATCGGCCCTGGACGATTATCAGGCCGTTTTCTGGAAGTTTGTTTTATTTGCGTGATAACTGATAAACTTAAAGCTCCATTGTGTAATGTTTTGAGTTGATTCTTAGCATCAGAGAAAAGTCAAGAAACTCGAAAATATTCACATTTAAGAAGCTGGGAGCATTTCAGAATATTGAGACTTTTTTGTTTCTTAAAAACGGACTTCAAGCGATTAATCGATGATGAAAACAGTTGCAGTTTAATTTAATAGCTCTACGTTGGAGTGAGAAACTACCCTCACACAGCAACAAACTTAAATCTTACAGGGGGCATTAAGATGACAGCTATATACGCCTACAAATTAATAAAAGAAAAGTTCTTTGATGAGGAATAAGTTAAAATGAGACCCTTCGTTCCCAGTGTGGCCAGTTTTCTAGCATTAGTCAGTATCAGTACCTTAAAAACAGAAGGAGGCAGATCACTGCACGAAAACATTTAAACAAGTTCATACAGGTCACGTTATAACTCTTTGTTTGAGCAAATTAGTCTGAGTAATAGACTAAACGTGGAGATTTCTGCAGGCTGAAACAAGCCAAGGCGGACGGAAGCAAAAAAATACAAAATATTGTGTAAGCTAGAGAATTTAGCTGGAAATTAGCTCGTCCATTGGAGGAGCCGTCGGCCTTCATTTTCGCTAATTTTTAGGGCATAGTCGGGAGGGCGGGCACTGCCGGCAATCGGGCTCAAATGACCAATCTGATTGGTGGAGAGCTAACCAGGAAACAGGGAGCCAAAATGAGCGTGACTAGAGTCTCTCAAAATCTGATGAAGATCTTGTAAACTGACCTTTGTTGATCTGAAGACAGATTCAGCAACTGCACGATGGCCTATTTCTCCTTAACATGTTTTCAGAAACATGTTTCGGTGAAATATTTTAGTAGAATATGAGATCGTATTCTGAACGAGTCGCCATTAATGGCCGTTTGAAAAATACAAACTCCGGAAGCAGCAACCAGACCCACGTGACACGTTCGTCCAATCAGCTGCCGGCTTTAATTTTTGGCCGACAATACAGAGTAGTGCCGCCTGCTGTTATGGTGACGTATTACGTCTCGTCTCCTCGGTGTGTTCTCTGGCTGGTTTTGACCAACTCGAGGAGACTGATCAGTCCAAATGGCTTTTCTGCTGATGGTCGCCCCGTCTGGTTGGTGTGTAGAGGCCATCAGTCTATATCCACGACGTTCCACTTCTGAGATTGCTCCGGATTTCAGTCTTTTGGACGGATGACCGTCTCCTTCCTCTGTCTGTGTTGGCGTTCTAACCTCCGGCTGATTTGTGAGGACTCTGGTTAACTGCTCCTCAGATCTCTGCAGGGTAAATCCAGACAGCTAGCTAGACTATCTGTCCAATCGGAGTTTTCTCTCGCACGACTAAAACTACTTCTGAACGTACACATGTTCCACCAAAACAAGTTCCTTCCTGAGACTATTTGGCAGAGGCACCGTGGCTCCGTCCGATTATGACGGTTTAAAGAAATGCCAATAAACCAGAGCACGTTTTTCTCCCATCCCACAATGCTGTGCACTAGCCAGACCCTCCTCCGCAGCGCTGTGGAGGAGGGTCTGGCAAAGTGAGACTATGTGACCTTAAAAGCAGTTCAATGTGAAGAAACTTCAAGACAAACAAATCAAGATAAATGTTCTTGAAAGAACATTTTAATGTGGCCGGGTTGGCTCAGTGGGTAGAGCAGGCGCACATATACTGAGAGGTTTATGCCTCGAAGCAAAGGTCCAGGGTTCGAGTCCAACCTGTGATGATTTCCTGCATGTCATCCCCCCCTTTCTCACCTAGCTGTCCTGTCAATTAAAAAGCGGAAAAGCCCCCAAACAGCCACCTACTACTAGAAACAAGTCGGATTTGAGTTTGTGGGCCAGAAAACCAAAATAATGAGGTGAAATGCACTGAACAGCTGCTGGTATTAATTCTGGGCGACATCTTTCACATTACGTCATGTGATTCATTGTTAAACCAAAAGTCGTGTTAGTGTGAGGACCAGTTAGTATGGACTGAGTGCAAATGGCGCTAGACAAGATTATCTCTCTTGGATAAAAAGAACTCAGATTGAATCACTTTCTAGAAGTTACCTTTGTGTCATGTAGCTTAATCAGTGACTAAGAAAACAAGACATGATTGATATTTAACCCTCGTGTTGTCGTCCCCGTCGACCTGCAGCAACTTTTTGCTTTTCTGGGTCGAAATGTAAAAACAAATCCAACGTTTTGGTCATCTTTTGACACTTTTGTCACTTTTTTCGAAGTTTCTGTCAATACTTTTCTGCATTTTTTTGACTTTTTTTGTCACTTTTTTCAACATTCAGTTTTTCTTTACATGCTATAAAATTGACTAAAACACCCAAATTCTATGAAAGTAGTGAACTGATCATGTATTTGACTTGTGAAGAGCGTTATATGGAACCATCCACGTTATTTTGTTTTCAAATTTGATTGAAGAAAAAAAACACATTTCTGATGAAAATGGGTCAAATTTGACCCGAGGAAACAGGGGGGGGTAACAGTTTATGCTGAATATTTATAGCTGTGTATACATATTGAGGCCCAAAATTAGATTGACAACCTATTCAGGAAACATAAATAAATACTTTACCCTTCTGCATCCATCACCTCCTCAAATGTTTCTCAATAAAAATCCCTGCAAGTGTGGAGCAGCACGAATCATCCAAGCCGAAGCCGCCAGTGTTGACCTTTGCCCTAAATACGCACATGCAAGAGCAGGTCAGGAATGTCGGGCACCTAAGCTAATTGTGAGAATATCTGGGGGTTTATGTATTGTGTACACGGCACAGCGGTCTGGAAACTCAAGCCTCGTTCTGTCTGACTGCTGTTTCTTTTCTCAGAGCTGTGGGAGCCGAGAAGAGACGGAGGACTGGGAGGAAGAGCCGGTCCACAAACAACGCAGCTCACCTCCTGTCGAACTGACAAACAGTGACAGGCAGCTGACACATTCTTCCAAACAGAGGCCCACGTCTGGACTGTGTGGCAGGAGGCAGCCTGAAGGTTTCTGCAAAAGGGTTTTTATGCAGATGTCAGCTGCAAAAAGGCCGAATTCCACCAGCAGTCACACTGATACACGTCTACGGCGTGTTACATTCTGCACAAGACTTGCACGTGTTGTTGAGATCGCCATCAACAGGCTGAAAAAGCCGTGTCATTTTGGATCGTTTCTGGTTATGGAAAAGCTGATATTTCAGTAGTTAGGGCTGCAAAATGAATCCCAACTTTACCGCAATAAGGACATGTGCAATATTTGTCAAAGGCAAAATATGTGAGATATGTGAGAGATACGCAGAGACGTCCCAGCCCACGCATCCTATTCTAGAGACCCTCGCAACAATCACACTACAATCATTTTCATTTTTACAAGTTTTTATATTTTTCAATGAAAATTAGAATGATACAAAAACTCGAAATCATTCCCTCCAATATTGTGAATTATATCGCAATTGCAGTATCAGTCTAGTTATGAGATATTAGATATTTTCCTCATATCATGCAGCCCTTGGCGGGGGATTAAGGAGGCCTCGCTCAATGCATTTACATTCTGTTTATTATAGGGAACTGCTGTGCTGTGTATGGAAATGTGTGTTTATGTGTGAGCTGCTGGATACACAAATTTCCCCACCGGGATGAATAAAGTATATTCTACCCATTAGGGCCGTCCTCGACTAAAGAAATTCTTAGTCGACTAACACTTATATGATTTTGTCGACTAATCGATTAGTTGATGTAATCGACAGAGCTGAGCTCTCTGAGAGCTGGTTAAGACTAGAAAAGCTCAACATAAATGTAGTTAATTAACCATCTGTAAAACTGAGTTTCTCTGAAATTAATCCTGCAAAAGCACCACTTTAAATCTCGTGTTCACCAGAAATGGGCTCATAAATTGCTTGGAAATGAATAATTAAGCATGAATAAGCACAAAAACTGACTTATCGACTAAAGAAATCTTAGTCGACTAATCGACTAAAGCCCTACTATGCATCAATTCAAAAAAAAAAAGCAATTTGACATCATTTTGGACCATAATTATTACCATATCCATATCTAAAATGTTGGAATAGCTAAAGCAGATATAATATCACTCAAAAAGACAAAAGTGGCCTAACCCTCCTGGTGTCCTCGGGTCACATTTGACCCGTTTTCAAAAAGTTTGTAGATCAGAAAATCTGGGTTTCTTTCAACCACATTGTAAAAAAAATAAAAAAATAACGTGGATGGTTCCATAAAATAAATGATCAGTTCGCTACTTTCATTGAATTTGGGTGTTTTATTCAATTTCATAGCATTTTGAAGAAGAAAAAAAATACAAGAACATTGAAAAGCGCTAAAAATCTGACAAAAACATAGAAAAAGTGACAAAAAACTTGGAGAAAAGTGACAAAAAACTTGGAAATAAACTTGACAATGTGTCGACCAATTTTAGTTTTAAATTTTGACCCAGAAAAACAAAACGTTGCAGGTCGACAGGATGACCACACGAGGGTTAAGAAGTCCACTGGGGACAAACTACAATCACCACATCTGACAAAAGTCATTTAGTCAGTTTTGATGCTTACATTGATAATAAAAGTACATTATTGTTATTGTTACAGCTATTGTCCCAAACGGCCTTATAACAGTAGGGAAACCCCTGTTTTCACACCGAGCCTCTGGTTTTTAGTTAATCAGCACAGTGGATGGCCTAAATACTCTAGGACATGTTACCTTAGTTTATTTTGGGAGGCACAAAACAGGCCTCCTTTTTTTGACTTGAGTGGTAAATGTGTCACACATTGATTAGTTCCTACAACTCCTGCTCGTCAGTATTCATCCCGCGTTCCTTCCGAACCATTAAACGCTGCATTTAGCTGTTCCTGGCCTCAAGTTTCCCAGCCCAGAGGGCTCCGTGGCGCTCTTTTTCCACTTTTCTAAAGGTCGAACAGTATCAGCGCAGTTTAGGATCTGAACTCAAGCCAGTACGCATCTCCTAACTCAGTGGTTTTCAAAACGTGGTCCAGGGACCCCCAGGGGTCCTTGTGGGGGTACCAGCAAAAATGGGAATTATTTAGTTTGACTAGAATTCCATCTCTTAGTAACACAATGTCAGAATCTATGACTATTATGGTCATGGGTTTCATACACTTTGTGTAATAATACATCAAAAAGAATAAACCCGATCCGATGGGGAACTCTGGGACAAAATATTATCAAATGGGGGTCCTACGGGGGACTACTTTGTGTCAGTTTAGCAGTCCTTGATGTGAAAAGGTTTGGAAAGCACTATCCTAACTAACGCATTCCTCTACATACGGCATGTTACCTTCATCTAACTCACGTTCACTAGGAGCCACACTGGACAATAGGAATCACATCAAGGGTATAATTTAAGTATAATTTATTGGCATGCTTTTATTTTGAAAAACGTGAAATATCTTTGACTGTCTTACTGCATGTCGAATTCTGTCGCATTTTTGTAGCTTATTTTCATTCCATCCATAGAATTTAGCAAATCAAGAAAAACTGTTTCCTGTTTTTTTTTGGTTTGGCACATAACTAGGTTATTTTTAACCTAAATTGATATTCGGGCCAGATAAAAATCTGCGATTGGCCAGGTTCGGCCCACGGGCCTTGAGTTTGACACATGTGATCTAAAGTAGGCATTTGTCACTATGTACATATGTATAATGGTTCTTCAATCTGTAATTATTATTAGTAATAACACACGTTATGAATATATGGATCTAACTTTGCACATACTACAACCCCAAATCAGAAAAAGTTGGGACAGTATGGAAAACACAAATAAAATAAGAAAGTAGTGATTTCTAAATGTACTTTGACTTGTATTTCATTGCAGACGATGTGAACACAAAATATTTCATGTTTTGTCTGGTCAACTTAATTTCATTTGTAAATATACATCCTTTCCTGTCATTCAGACCTGCAACACATTCCAAAAAAGGTTGGGACAGGAGCAATTTAGGGCTAGTAATCAGGTAAATTGGTTAAATAATGATGTGATTTGAAACAGGTGATGTCAACAGGTGATTGTAATTATGATTTGGTACAAAAGCAGCATCCAAGAAAGGTCTAGTCCTTTAGGAGCAAAGATGGGCCGAGGATCGCCAGCTTGCCAGAAATGTGTTGCAAGAACCAAAATAGGAATTTAGTTTTTTTGAAACAAAAACAATAAAAATCATGAGGAACACATTCAATTATGTGCTGTTGTATTGTCTGCAATGAAATACAAGTCAAAGTACATTTAGAAATCACTACTTTCTTTTTTTATTTGTGTTTTCCTTACTGTCCCAACTTTTTCTGATTTGGGGTTGTATTTTTGCTACATTGAAGTTTTCACATCCTTTCCATTGTTCAGTGTATTCCACTGTTGTACACTTCTGCTTTTTACTCTCTCATGGTGATTTTCGCCACAGATCATTTACATGTTTTCCTCTTTCTCTGTCCTGGACAGTATCAGCGTAGTCACACAGAGAATCACAGTGACCTCTTATCTTTAGCAAGCCACGGACATTCAAATATACACAGTACAATGTATCAAACTCGGACTGTGATCACAACTGTGGTTACTTTCCTGTTGACGCTAAATCAAAGGCTTTCTGTTCTGATGAGATTATTCCTCCTGGTCAAAGATCCACTGTTGCTGCCTGTTGATTAATGGCAGCATGTCTGTTGTTATATCATGTAACGTGTTATAGGAATGGCTATTTGTGTGGTGAAGTTAAAACCCTAATGTGTGGAGTATCTAGAAAGTTCACCAAGCTTGAGGGATGCCAGTGTGTGCATCCTAGTACTCTTATACTACTTATAAAAAGGGCCCGAATGTGTGTGTGGTGCTGATGAAGGTATTATGTTGTTAGTATAACAGGAGCATCATTCACTTTGAATACAGCTACTCTTGTATTTAATGTACTTTTCCACGTTTTAGAGTCTGTCCCAACTCTGGAAACACTGGAACACACATCTGCCTGTTTTAATTATTGTGTATAGCTATTTGTACGTATGTATGTATGTATGTATGTACGTATGTACGTATGTATGTATGTATGAATGAATGTACTGTATGTCTGTATGTATGTATGTATGTACTGCATGTATGTATGCATGTACGTACATAGTATGTATGTATGTATGTATGAATGAATGTATGTATGTATGTATGTACTGCATGTATGTATGCATGTACGTACATAGTATGTATGTATGTATGTATGTATGTATGTACCGTATGTATGTATGTACTGCATGCATGTATGCATGTACGTACATAGTATGTATGTATGTACCGTATGTATGTACTGTATGTACTGCATGTATGAATGTACGTACGTAGTATGTATGTATGTACTGTATGTCTGTCTGTATGTACTGTATATATGCATGTATGCATGTAAGTAGTCTGTCTGTATGAATATACTGTATGTATGTATGTACTGTATGTCTGTATGTATGTATGTATACTGCATGTATGTATGCATGTACGTACATAGTATGTATGTATTGATATATGTACTGTATGTCTGTATGTACAGTATGTACAGTATGTACAGTATGTATGTATATATGTATGTATGCATGTACATATGTAGTCTGTCTGTCTGTCTGTCTGTACTGTATGCATGTATGTACTGCATGTATATATGCATGTACGTACATAGTATGTATGTATGTACTGTATGTCTGTATGTACGTAGTATGTATGTATGTGTACTGTATATATGTATGTATGCATGAAACTAAGTAGTCTGTCTGTATGAATGTACTGTATGTATGTATGTATGTATGTATGTATACTGCATGTATGTATGCATGTACGTACATAGTATGTATGTATGTATGTATGTATGTATGTATGTATGTATGTATGTATGTATGCAGGTACGTACATAGTATGTATGTATGTACCCTTTATGTAATATGTGTTAGTCAGCATGTCTGTATGTATTTATGTTTGTGTGTACCCCTCTTGTAATATGTCATGTGTACTTTTCTATCTGGACCTTGAGTCAGTAAAATAAAGTTATATAAAGTTATATATCTGATAATATATGTTCAGGTTAGTCTCACACACGGATATATATATGTGCTTATGAAGGCCTATATACAAAAAGAGTATCAAATCTAACTATGCCAATAACTGGAACTATGAAAAAGGAGAACTGCACACAGAGGTGTGTCAGTAGTCTAATCTCGGCCTTTGCAAGTCCTCGCTCTCGCGTTGGCCAACTTACCCTCCAGCGTGACTTCTTTCCCCGCCTTCTTCAGCGCCTGCACCGCCAGGTCGTGTGTTGCCTCCCGGAGGTCGTTCCCGTTCACCGACATGATCGCGTCGCCCACCCGGAGCGCGCGGCTCTGGTCGGCGGCGAGCCCCGGGAAGATCTTGGAGATGAGGATGGGCATCCGGTTCTCGCGGCCCCCCTTGATACTGATCCCCAGCCCGCCAGACTCCTGTTTGACAACTCGGACTTTACGCACCGCCTCCGAGGGTCCGTCCAAACCCAAACTGACGGGAACGTCGCCTTGTCTCGACCCGAAGCTGGACCCGGGACTCCCGTAGCTAGACCCGGGGCTCCCGAAGTCAGAGTTTGTGCCGTTATTCGGGTACTTCCCGGGGCTGTTTAGACCGTCGTATTGACCCCGACTGACAACCCCGCGCCCTGGGCTGCCGCTGCGCCCCCGACCCCCATGGTTCTGGTCCTGACCACGTCCAAGGTTCCCCGGACTTGGTCCCGGCTCGTTCCCGTTCGACATGCCATTTCGCAGGCCCGCCGAAGAGCTGTTGTAGTCCCAGTGGTTGTTGCCCCCCTGTCCGGTGACGGATACCTCCGCTTCGGCCGTTAAAGTCAGCGTTTCTCGGGTGAGTTCGGCGGTCACTCGGATCCAGCGGTCCCGGAGCAGAAGGTCCAGTTGACCGTTTTTGTCCGCTCTGGTCCAGACTGCCATTCCTAGTCGGTGCCTGCTCTGCTCCGAGGCGGGCCGCGTTCACACTGAACTCATCATCAACTTTTTCCTCTTTTCAGAGTGCGCACAAGCAGCGACGAGGCTGCACTGGCGCGCGTCGACACACCCACTCACACTGGGACTGCAGGCAGAGGGGGGGGGGCGAGGGAGAGCGCGAGAGACTCCCAAAAAACAGAGGGAGAGGAAAAGAAAAGAACAACTGGCTGTGATGTGACGGGCCAGCCGGAGGGCTTGTTGTTGAGCTCAAGCTCTAAAGCTGTCCGACTTCCACTGGGAAGTTAGCAACAACAACACCATATCCGTCCACGTCTTTCAAAATAAAACATTTGTTTTGGGTCAGATTTTGGAGTAAAAAAAACGACTAAAATGAAAACTGAAAACATTGGGTCCAACAGAAATTCTTCACTTGCATTATAAGTCTACGGAGCCCCAGACATGACATCTGAAAAAATTAAAATAATTAGTGGTATAATGTGCGCACAAAATACTATTTTGTGGCCACGAATTAGTATGTTGGGGCCACAAATTAGTATTTTGTGGGCACATTATACCTATATTGTGGCCACAATTTATTTATTTCCCCAACATGTCATGTCTGGGGCTCTGTATAAGTCGGCTGTCTGGTTGTTCAAACGAAGCAGAGGTCCGCCATGTGGGGGCAAAAGGGGGCTTTTCCCCCTCATTTGTATTTTCTGCTCCCTTGTTTCAGCATCACATCCATAAAACGTACAAACACAACAATTCAATTCAATTTATTGTTATTTATAGTGAATTATCACCATGGACCATGGTCTCAGAACACTTCACAACAATAATTTAGCACATGTAAAAGACAAAGTTAACTGTGAAATATAAAATCAACAATGCAAAACGGAATATAATTGGAACAACACAGGTTAAAATTGTTAAAACATGAAATAAAACAACAAAGAATAATGTATAACAAAATAAACAAAACAAAAATCCAGAGGTTATGGATTTAAAACCCTGAGCCTTACATACATCTGTAATGAAAGAGCCTAAAGCTGATAAACTGACTTTTAAATATTTACTTCGTCAAGTTGTACTTATTATTTTTTAAAAAGAGATACAAAATGGAGAACTTAACTGCTTCAAGAAATGCCATATTTGCCAGTGCTGACTGACCCTGTTGCGGCAGCGTGGGTAAAGCCTGGGTGAAATATAGTTAATTTGATCCTACTATGAAAAAAACGATAGAAAACGCATGAAGACAAGAAAGGAAACTTAATGATCATGTGTTACAGCAGCACAAAACACAGGCTAAGAGGAAAGGAAATAAATAAGGACTATTTGAATTAATTTTCCTGGAAGAAATATGCTATTAGGCCTAATACAATATATTGCACTAGATCAATAAATATATGTGACAGGGAACATTCTCTGAAGGTGGTTAATTGCAGGTGGATAAGGAAGTGCACAAAAAGCATTACAACGTTATCTGCTTTTATTTCGAAAGTATAAATCACCTAACTTCCGGTTTCCTTATATTTCATTCATTCCATCTTCACGCAGCTTGAAGAGTGAACTGAGAGCCAATAGACCTGTAGATCATTTATTCATGATGACAGAGGCGGGACGTCCATAGACGCATTATAGATCCACTATGGGGACAAAGCGTACTTAAGTTCACTCTATTAATGGATACTGCTGCCTACTATGCACTTTGTTTTTATATGCTGGAAGGTTAATGCCATTCCCCAAAAGTAGAAAGTCAATAAAACTGCAGACTGTCAAGATGCAACTGTTGGCACGATGCTTTGTTTATAGACCTTCTCTAACCCTATATAACCCTTGTGTTGTCCTTCCGGGTCAAATTTTAAAATTCAAACTAAAATTTGACATTTTTGACGTTTTTGTCACTTATTTTGCTGGTTTTTTTTTAACGTTTTTGTCTCTTTTCAACATTTTTTTTCAATGTTTTTGTATTTTGGCGCTTTTTTTCTCCCACTACCACCAGTGTACACTAATGACAACTTATTATCACTATTTTTGGAATTTCTGGTCACTAAACCTTATACAGCCTATGAAATTATATCTAACTTTTGAGTTACAAAAGTAGAAAGTATGAATTATTTTGACTAATATTTAAGATCAGAGGATGTTGATGGATAATAACAGACTGTCAAAGTTTACTCAGAATAATGCTATATTGAGTAAAACACCCAAAAGTCAGTGATAGTAGTGAACTGATCCTTAATTTGACTGAAACCGAGCGTTTCATAGAACCATCCGTTTGGTTAAAAGAAATCCATATTTCTGCTACAGAAACTTTACAAACGGGTCAAATTTGACCCGAAGACAACATGAGGGAAGATGATGTGAAAAACATATTTGAGTTCTGAGTTTAAACTCATAATTCTGAGAAAAAAAGTCAGACTTTCATCCCAGAATTCAGACTTTTTTCTCATAATTGTGTCTTTGAACTCAGAACTCAAATAGATTGTTCACATGTGGCCCTAATCCTCCGTAAAGATGCATTAGCTTTTGATTATCTGCTGTCTGTTCTGTGTCCATGTTAGACAGCGGTTTTCTTTTCCCAGTCACTGTTAATGCTGCGTTCCAGTCCAACCATCATTACTTGACCAATACAGAAATGAATAGACCGGAACACAAGGAATGGAATTGTAATGTAAAGGTATTGTTGTATAATGTAGTATATAATTGTACGCTGTATTTGCATATCTATTTGCTTTGTATTAATATGATTTTGTGAAATAGGGGCAGGACCAAATAAGCTATTTGCTTCCGCCTGCTCCTTTTCGAACTAATCCTTTTTTTATTTATTTTTTATTGTTTGTGTTTTATTTTGTGGTTTTAGTTGTTTTCTTTTGTTTTGCAACATTGTTGATTGTTCGAGATGAATAATAAAATGAAAAAAAAATGAAATGAACCCGTGTCTTGTGATTTCACCACCTTCTACCCGTGAAAGTGTCCTGGAACGCCAGTCCAACCCGTAACTTACTGCTCGTGAACTCGTACCAGATCGTTGTTCTCCCAGTTACAGTTTTTGACGTCACACACACAAAAACAACAATGGCGCCCCCTGTTGATGCTGTACAGACGCCGGTCAAATAGAAATATATCAATACACATACGATTGTGTACTTCTACAGGTTATATTTATTAAATGAAGCCCAAAATATGTCGCCGACTAGAAATCGCTAGTATCAGCTAGCGCTAACATCAAAGTTAGGTAGCCGCTAGCTAACGTCAGCATAGCCACTAACTAACATCAACGTTAGGTAGCCACTAGCTAACATCAGCGTAGTCACTAGCTAACGTCAACGTTAGGTAGCCACTAGCTAACGTCAGCGTAGTCACTAGCTAACGTCAACGTTAGGTAGCCACTAGCTAACGTCAACGTTAGGTAGCCACTAGCTAACGTCAGCGTAGTCACTAGCTAACGTCAACGTTAGGTAGCCACTAGCTAACATCAGCGTAGTCGCTAGCTAACGTCAACGTTAGGTAGCCACTAGCTAACGTCAGCGTAGTCACTAGCTAACGTCAACGTTAGGTAGCCACTAGCTAACATCAGCGTAGTCGCTAGCTAACGTCAACGTTAGGTAGCCACTAGCTAACGTCAGCGTAGTCACTAGCTAACGTCAACGTTAGGTAGCCACTAGCTAACATCAGCGTAGTCGCTAGCTAACGTCAACGTTAGGTAGCCACTAGCTAACGTCAGCGTAGTCACTAGCTAACGTCAACGTTAGGTAACCGCTAGCTAACATCAGCGTAGTCACTAGCTAACGTCAACGTTAGGTAGCCACTAGCTAACGTCAGCGTAGCCACTAGCTAACGTCAACGTTAGGTAACCGCTAGCTAATATCAGCGTAGTCACTAGCTAACGTCAACGTTAGGTAACCGCTAGCTAACATCAGGGTAGTCACTAGCTAACGTCAACGTTAGGTAACCGCTAGCTAACATCAGCGTAGTCACTAGCTAACGTCAACGTTAGGTAGCCACTAGCTAACGTCAGCGTAGCCACTAGCTAACGTCAACATTAGGTAACCGCTAGCTAACATCAGCGTAGTCACTAGCTAACGTCAACGTTAGGTAACCGCTAGCTAACATCAGCGTAGCCACTAGCTAATGTTAACAGCTAGGTAGCCTAACCTGAACCCTGGAACGCTACCAAGTCATTATTAGTCGTGACTTGAAGTCGTAACTTACGGCTAAAAATTGTGTCTGGAACGCAGCATTAAACCAAGTCATTCACTGTGTCACAGAACAACCGTTTCATGATCACAGGGAAAGTCAGGCTGTGATCTTGACGTGAAAAAACAATTCCACAAGAAATATTTGGAGCTAGTGACAAGCGTGTCCTCTCTGGCCTTCATATAATATCATATAATATCAGACTGGAAGTTAATCCCAAAGCAAGAAATCCCTCAGGCCATGTGTGTTGTTTTCCTTTTGTTGAGTTCACAAAAAAAATTTATTTTAAGATTCTTTTCTTGAGCTCACAAAATATGATTTGCTTGTGATCACAATAACATATTTAGCCATCTCTTCTGTGGTGTGATGAAGTGATTTCCTAAAATCACAGGGGGACAGACACTATAACATGTTTCTTAATGAGGATACATGCATTGGAAAGTTATTGCGTTTAATGAAATGTCTCTATCCAGATTTTCTGCCTAATGTAGACGATCACATGGCCACTTAGCTTGGATTCTAGACAAAAAACACGTCTTCTGTTTATTATAACTAAGTAGTTTTTATTTTTCAAACAATGAGTTAATCAGTCAGACTTTATCTGTATATAAAATGCAGCATTCACTAAAAATAATAAAGAGGAGCAGAGGAAACACTGTCATATCTCTCATAATTGATACTACGTACGTGGTACATACCAACATACAGAACACTTAAAGGTGCCCTGCCACACCAAACCGTGTTTCCTTGTATGTATTTAAATGTGTATGGTCCATGTGTGTGTGTGTGTGTGTGTGTGTGTGTGTGTGTGTGTGTGTGTGTTATGTGGTGAATGTGTAGATGAACTGCTACCTCCTCTGTCAGCTCTCGTCACTGGAAAGAAATAAGAGGAGAAATCAGGCCGATTCCAAAAGCTGGTCAGTCTGACGTCATGTTGCCTGAGCTCATTAATATTCATGAGCTCGCCCAGTTGAGCTGGGTAAAGGATGCTGATAGCCAGGCTCTCATTGGCTAGCTGTTAGCCAATCAGAGTCAAGCGGCTTAGCTGGTTGAATATTAATGAGAACTGAGCTGAGTCTTCCTGCAGGCTAGAATGGCTTGAAACAAGGTAACCAAGGCATTTCTCCCACAAACAAATGTTCCAGAGTCCACGGTAGAACTTCAGACATTACCTCAAAGTCATGACATACGTGTGGCAGGGCGCCTTTAAAACATGCACCACTAGATGAACAGTTTTTACCCAAAAGGACATCACTACACTGAACACTACCATGAAATCATCCAGCTAACTGGGATTGTGCTATAAATGGTATCTATTTATGTTTACAGAATATGTTGGCCGTGTACCTGCTGATACACACATATACATATCCATCCATCCATCCATCGTCGTCCGCTTATCCGTGGTCGGGTCGCGGGGGGAGCAGCTCCAGCAGGGAACCCCAAACCTCCCTTTCCCGAGCCACATTAACCAGCTCTGACTGGGGGATCCCGAGGCGTTCCCAGGCCAGGTTGGAGATGTAATCCCTCCACCTAGTCCTGGGTCTTCCCCGAGGTCTCCTCCCAGCTGGACGTGCCTGGAACACCTCCCTAGGGAGGCGCCCAGGGGGCATCCTTACCAGATGCCCGAACCACCTCAACTGGCTCCTTTCGACGTGAAGGAGCAGCGACTCTACTCCGAGCTCCTCACTGATGACTGAGCTTCTCACCCTATCTCTAAGGGAGACGCCAGCCACCCTCCTGAGGAAACCCATTTCGGCCGCTTGTACCCTGGATCTCGTTCTTTCGGTCATGACCCAACCTTCATGACCATAGGTGAGGGTAGGAACGAAAACTGACCGGTAGATCGAGAACTTTGCCTTCTGGCTCAGCTCTCTTTTCGTCACAACGGTGCGATAAACAGAATGTAATACCGCCCACGCTGCGCCGATTCTCCGACCAATCTCCCGCTCCATTGTCCCCTCACTCGCGAACAAGACCCCAAGGTACTTAAACTCCTTCACTTGGGGTAAGGACTCATTCCCTACCTGGAGAAGTCACTCCATCGGTTTCCTGCTGAGAACCATGGCCTCAGATTTAGAGGTGCTGATCCTCATCCCAGCCGCTTCACACTCGGCTGCAAACCGATCCAGTGAGTGCTGAAGGTCACAGGCCGATGATGCCATCAGGACCACATCATCTGCAAAGAGCAGCGATGAGATCCCCAGCCCACCGAACTGCAACCCCTCCATACCACGACTACGCCTCGATATCCTATCCATAAATACTACGAACAGGATTGGTGACAAAGCGCAGCCCTGGCGGAGGCCAACCCTCACCTGGAACGTGTCTGACTTACTGCCGAGAACCCGGACACAGCTCTCGCTTTGGTCATACAGAGATTGGATGGCCCTGAGAAGGGACCCCCTCACCCCATACTCCCGCAGCACCTCCCACAAATTCTCCCGGGGGACCCGGTCATATGCCTTCTCCAGATCCACAAAACACATGTAGACTGGATGGGCATACTCCCAGGCTCCCTCCAGGATCCTTGCTAGAGTAAAGATCTGATCCGTTGTTCCACGACCAGGACGGAATCCGCATTGTTCCTCTTCAACCTGAGGTTCGACTATCGGCCGAACCCTCCTTTCCAGCACCTTGGAGTAGACTTTACCAGGGAGGCTGAGAAGTGCGATACCCCTGTAATTGGTACACACCCTCTGGTCCCCCTTTTTGAAGAGGGGAACCACCACCCCGGTCTGCCACTCCTTAGGCACTGTCCCAGACTTCCACGCAATGTTGAGTAGGCGTGTCAACCAAGACAGCCCCTCCACACCCAGAGCTTTCAGCATTTCTGGACGGATCTCGTCAATCCCTGGGGCTTTGCCACTGTGGAGTTGTTTGACTACCTCAGTGACCTCCACCAGGGAAATTGATGACAATCCCCCGTCATCCTCCAGCTCTGCCTCTAACAAAGAGGGCGCATCAGCTGGATTTAGGAGTTCCTCAAAGTGCTCCTTCCACCGCCCTATTACCTCCTCAGTTGAGGTCAACAACGTCCCATCCTTACTGTACACAGCTTGGATGGTTCCCCGCTTCCCCCTTCTGAGGTGGCGGACGGTTTTCCAGAAGCGCCTTGGTGCCGACCGAAAGTCCTTCTCCATGTCTTCTCCGAACTTCTCCCACACCCGCTGCTTTGCCTCTTTCACGGCAGAGGCTGCAGTCCTTCGGGCCCTTTGGTACCTTGCAACTGCCTCCGGAGTCCTCTGGGATAACATATCCCGGAAAGACTCCTTCTTCAGTCGGACGGCTTCCCTGACCACCGGTGTCCACCACGGTGTTCGAGGGTTACCGCCCCTTGAGGCACCTAAGACCCTAAGACCACAGCTTCCTGCCGCAGCTTCAGCAATGGAAACTTTGAACATTGTCCACTCAGGTTCAATGCCCCCAGCCTCCACAGGGATGCACGAAAAGCTCCGCCGGAGGTGTGAGTTGAAGGTCTGTCGGACAGGAGCTTCCTCCAGACGTTCCCAATTTACCCGCACCACCCGTTTGGGTTTACCAGGTCTGTCCAGAGTCTTCCCCCACCCCCTGACCCAACTCACCACCAGATGGTGAGCAGTTGACAGCTCCGCCCCTCTCTTCACCCGAGTGTCCAAAACATACGGCCTCAGATCAGATGAAACGATTATAAAATCGATCATTGACTTTCGGCCTAGGGTGCTCTGGTACCAAGTACACTTATGAGCATCCCTATGTTCGAACATGGTGTTTGTTATAGACAATCCATGACTAGCACAGAAGTCCAATAACAGACAACCACTCTGGTTTAGATCAGGGAGGCCGTTCCTCCCAATCACGCCTCTCCATGTATCTCCGTCATTGCCCACATGTGCGTTGAAGTCCCCCAGCAGAACTATGGAGTCCCCCTCCGGAGCCCCATACAGGACTCCATTCAAGGTCTCCAAGAAGGCCGAATACTCTGAACTCTTGTTTGGTGCATATGCACAAACAACAGTCAGAGTTTTCCCCCCAACAACCCGCAGGCGTAGGGAGGCGACCCTCTGGTCCACCGGGGTAAACTCCAACGTTGCGGCGCTCAGCCGGGGACTTGTGAGTATCCCCACACCCGCCTGGCGCCTCACACCCTGGGCAACTCCGGAGAAGAAAAGAGTCCAACCCCTCTCCAGGAGTACGGTTCCAGAACCGAGACTATGCGTAGAGGTAAGCCCCACCAGATCCAACTGGTAGCGCTCCACCTCACGCACAAGTTCCGGCTCCTTCCCCCACAGCGAGGTGACATTCCATGTCCCCAGAGCCAGCCTCTGCTGCCCGGGTCTGGTCCGTCGAGGCCCCTGACCTTCACCGCCACCCGTGTGGCAGCGCACCCGACCCCAGCGGTTCCTCCCACAGGTGGTGGGCCCATGGGCTGGAGAGATAGGTGCCACGTAGCTTTTTCGGGCTGTGCCCGGCCGGGCTCCGTGGCAAACCCGGCCACCAGACGCTCGCTGACGAGCCCTCCCTCTGGGCCTGGCTCCAGACGGGGGCCCCGGGCTTCCTCCGGGCAGGGTCTCTCTATTCCTCGTTTTTTCATAGGGTCTTTTGAACCATTCTTCGTCTGGCCCCTCACCTGAGGCCTGAGCCCTCAGGTTCATAGGGACACCCAAACCTCTCCACCACGATAAGGTGATATATATATACACTTATTTATTGCTTGAGATCCGTCCTCACTTGGTGTAATGGAATTTGGTTTTATTCTCTTACAATGACAATAAAAGGAATCTGAATCTAAAGGGCCTGTGACAATGGCAATTTGGGACTATTTCATGGCTTACTTTGCTTCTAATTAGAAGAAGTCTAAATATGACAGACAAGTCTATTTAATCTCCTAACCCTTGTATTGTCTTGTTCCTCCTCATGTCCAGTCCGTCTGTTTCTAAAGCATAAAAAAGTTAATCACCAAATTCTGATTTACATCTTCTTAGCCAAGTTCATTCCAACTCATTTGAACTAGTTTTACACTTACTTTTTGGTTAATAAAACGTGGAAATGAAATGTAATTTCTGAGTAAAATGAGGAGAAAGTATTAGTTGTTTTGGATTATAACAGACTGGTATATGTCAAATATTAGCCAGGATATCCCCAGGTCAAAACCAACAGAGCAAACAGAACGAGCAGAACTACTTTCTGAAATGGGTCAAGTTGGAGTTGAAGACAACATAAGAACTCAGCTGCTGCAACCGTCCTGTTGGAAAAGCTCCGTCTAAGTGCTGCATTAGACTGGTCACTTTAAATCTATACAATTCAGCAGCACCACAAACTGCAGCCTCCAAAAATGACCATATACTGTTAGTCTAAACCTGA
This sequence comes from Gymnocephalus cernua, assembly GCA_023631565.1. Classification (NCBI taxonomy): domain Eukaryota; kingdom Metazoa; phylum Chordata; class Actinopteri; order Perciformes; family Percidae; genus Gymnocephalus; species Gymnocephalus cernua. Next base: position 1,128,796 of record CM042431.1, read on the forward strand.
ACATTTGGAAGGATTTACTGTTGTTTTACGGTTATATTCCACTGCATTACTTTGAGCTAGCCGACCCGAATACGTGACAACTGAGTTTGTTTAGCAGAACATTACTGGTCTCCTTGTCTTGTTCAAACAACTTGATGAGTTGAGTAATGGAAAACCTAATGTGTGTTCACTGGACAGGCTAATGAAATGAAATAAAATAGGGTTAGGGTTAGCTAAAGAGAGACTGCATAAGGAAAAGATAATAAAAAAGAACCATCCATCCATTTCATCTACTGGCTATGGGATAGGAGTCCATCCCCTATTTTATTTTAAGTTTTCCCACGTTTAAAAACCTTCATTTACGCGCTTGTCTTGGTGGAAAAAGGGTATGAGAGATTGTGGGTGGCAGGGGCCCCACTTTGGGGACTGTTTTCTAGATTTTCTAGACAGGAAGTACCCTGGAAATCCAGAGTTCTCGCGAGAGCACAATTGTAATTAGCTCAGCGAGTCCCTCTGGCATCGAGTAATGATGCTCATTAACTATGCCCTGGTAGCCGAGCTGCACCAATCACATCAGTGTATCTGATGTAGGCGGGCCAGAGGCGAGCTGCACCAATCACATCGGTGTATCTGATGTAGGCGGGCCAGAGGCGAGCTGCACCAATCACATCGGTGTATCTGATGTAGGCGGGCCAGAGGCGAGCTGCACCAATCACATCGGTGTATCTGATGTAGGCGGGCCAGAGGCGAGCTGCACCAATCACATCGGTGTATCTGATGTAGGCGGGCCAGAGGCGAGCTGCACCAATCACATCGGTGTATCTGATGTAGGCGGGCCAGAGGCGAGCTGCACCAATCACATCGGTGTATCTGATGTAGGCGGGCCAGAGGCGAGCTGAACTGATGACGACAGTCTAATCTACCAGTTAGCTCCGCTGGTAGCTGAGCGTACGGGGCTCTGGATACGTCACCCCCGTGGATTGTTGTGATTGGTCGTAGTGTTATCCAATAGCATGCAGTGATTTTTTCAAATGCGCGCTTGGTGCCGCCCCTCGAGTTGGGCCATTTTCATTAATCAATGCCAGACCCTTAATCTGTCGGATTTGGGTCTGGATTTCCAGGCTAGACAGGAAGTGCATCATAAAGATGTTGAGAATTTGACTTCCACTTCCAAGTTCAACACTAAAGAACGGAGGGAAACAGATGGATAATAATCTGCAGCGACATGGCTTCACATTAAGGACCTGTATGTATTGTATAAATATCTAGTTCAAATAACTAATCAAGACAACTTCCCTGCTTAGTTCCTCTATCTATTGTAGTTGTTAAGAAATGGTTCTTGGACAAACAATATCTGCTCTTTTAAGAATTCCACACAACGTAGTACACGTAAAGTACACAGACTGTTGCATCACTCTGCATGGACATGCTCACGTTGCATGGAGAGATTGCCACTAGCCAGCCAAACTGCACACTGCCCGTTGTAACACACGATAATAGTCGCCATATTACGTGCAGTAAGGGTAAGTCCTGGTAAAAGAATAAGGTACCCTCAGATGAGGAAAGTTGTGTTCAGGCCTTTGATTAAAAATGGGATTGTATGTACTAACAAAATGCTCTTTTTATCACCCTACACAAGTGGCTCTTCAATGGCTATTACTCTTGCATATTTAATCTTTACCAATGGGGATTTTTCTTCCAAGAAACAAACATAGTTTCCATGTATTCTGTGACCTGGGAGTCTGTTGTGTGGCTGAACAAGTGAACAGTAAAACCCAGACGGAGCACTCGGCCGTGTTTGTCATCAGATTTTATTGCAGTTGAGGTTTACTTAGTGTTTACAAAACCAGAGCAGATTGCAAGCGTCCATGGGGAGTGAGCGAGGCGGGAGTTTCATCTGCTCGCTTCACATCATCATCATCATCATCATCATGCTGCTGCGTCAGTCTGCAGCTTCAGCACCGATACATTCACAGTGTCGCCGCTATCACACCTCATCCAGCTCTACCTGAGACTTCACGTCGAAAATGCAAAAGAAGCCTCGTTATGCAGCAAGCCGCTCGTTAAAAATCCCTTTTTGGATGATTACAAATAAATGTAATTACGCTGCGTGTACAAGCTTATCATTTTACAATTCAGATTCCGTGTCCTAGGTTACATCCATGACAAGAACAAGGCAGCCACAGAGAGCTCACATGCTAGTTACATGTTGGCTCGTTGCTGCGCAGCTTCTGTCCTCAAACTACCACCACCTCCGCCTTCTTCCTCTCTCTGTGTTTACTCCCATAACCACCGGTACTTTCCCTCGTCTGCCCTCGCCTCCCATATGCTCGCCTCCCAGCAGCTGAGCATCAGGGAGCGGAGTCATGGTGCTGCAGATAAGGCAGATACAGACAGAACTGCTTCTTGCTCAAACCTATAAAGTGAACGGTGAGGAGATGGTGGTTAGAGTCGCTAGAAGAGCTCTATACAGCTCCGGGGGGGGGGGGGGGGTTGGGGGGGGGGTTATATATCAGCATAACAATTACATAACACAATTAAAGCTCCAACCCAGCACCAACAATACCTAAAGAACTTTGAAGGACCCTCCCTGGGTTATATTAATAATAGTTTGAACCAATTTCATGGCTACTGCTGATGTGCATACACCACGTGAACCCTTAAAGAACCTTACTTTTCTGTGTGTGTACACAGTGAGTGTGTGTGTGTGTGTGTGTGTGTGTGTGTGTGTGTGTGTGTGTGTGTGTGTGTGTGTGTGTGTGTGTGTGTGTGTGTGTGTGTGTTTGTGTTTGTGTCTCTGTGTGTGTGTGTGTGTGTGTGTGTGTGTGTGTGATAAAAAGTCACTCATTGGTTTGCGTTGTTGTTGATCGTCTTGTTGTGGAACTGCGGCGAATGAGGCGGCGATGACGTGTGAAGCCGCTGCTGACGGGACTGGGGAGGGAGCTGGGGGTGACACTGTGACTGTGGGTGAGGTGGGGGGTGACACTGAGGGTGAGGTTGGGGAGAATGTGGATCAGGGCAAGTGTTGAGGTGTGACTGGCGTTGCAGCTGTGGTCTCTGAGGGGCGGCAGCAGCAGCAGCAGCTTCGGCCTCCCTCTTGGGAGTGTTGTTGAGGATGTCCAGACTCCGGCGGCTGGAGGAGATGACGTCGGCGACGAATTTGGTGCATTCGGCGCAGATGTCACGCAGCGTGCAGCCGTGGGCATACAGGTGGGGGAACTCCTCCTCCACTGAGCGGCGAGATAAGCTGCGCAGGGACCTGCAGAGGGACAGCGAGGATTGGAAATATAAATACAAAGGTGGAGCCCAGTTAATGTAACGGGCTGCGTCCGAAATTCCACACTAACGTGCTATTTAGTAGCTGTAGCAGTTAGCGTCAACCATTTACGTTTAAAAGAAAACAACGCTTTCAACATTTATATCACTTTTTCTGAAGATTTTACCACTTTTTCAATGTTTAAGGCACTTTTTTGATGTTTTTTGGTGTTTTGTCTGACGTTTTGGGCCCTTTTTTGCTAAGTTTTTGACGTTACGTTCCGGTGTTTTTGACTTCTTTTCATTGTTTGTTGCTTTTCCAGACATTTTGTTGTTTGGTTGTTGTTGTTTTTTTTACATTTTTGGCACTTATTTCGACGTCCCATATTTTCTGATATTTAAAAAAACTGTAAAAATGAGTCAAATTTGACACGAGGACAATATGAGGGTTAATATCTTTTTTTGAATACATTATCATTGATTGTCAAAAAAATGAACACATACTGTAACTAATTCTCACGGTAACTCAGCTGAGCAGCTGGAAAAAAATAACGCTAGACTATTTTCTTGTTTGCCTTTCAAAGCTTATTTAACATTAACACACAACATGATCAATTGTGCAACAAATGAAAAGAAAGACGCGAGGCGCTGGGATGGAACCAGCACGGTAACTAACGAAAAGATTAAGGTCATCTTTTGTGATTAAAATCTAATCAGAAAACAGTTGCGGTTATAAGTCCTACTATTTCTGTCCTGATAGCTGCGCGGCCGGGTGCTGATGAAAGGTGTCAGCCTGCATACAGTACTCTCACTCCAACTCACTTCATCCCTCTTTCCATCCAACTCTTACTCTCACTTCCTTGTCTGTCTTCACACAGGCACGAGGAGTGAGGATAATAATGACAGCTGGGTAATTATTACATAATGGCCGCTTAGAGGCTGATTATATAACAAAAGGATGGTGGTGGGGTGGGGGGGGGGGTGGGATTGAGTAGGCAATCTGCTATTGGTTGAGGTAAGCACGGAGGCTGTTTGTGCTTCGGTTGGAAAAGGTCAATCAGCGGCTTGACGGAGGGGTAGACTGTAGCAGATTTAACTGGGCCTCTTCCCAATTTCCAGATTGTGCATCCCCGACTCCTTTCCTCGCCTCCTCTCCTCGCGTCAGACGTCATGCATCTCAGTCTAAATCCGCCACGTTCCACTTCTGGGGTTGCTCCATTCCTGCCGGAAATTCTCCCGGACGTCCGTCCCCTTCCTCTGTCTCTGTGATGGCGTTCTAACCTCCGGCTGATTTGTGAGGACTCTGGTTAACTGCTCCTCAGATCTCTGCAGGGTAAATCCAGACAGCTAGCTAGACTATCTGTCCAATCGGAGTTTTCTGTTGCACGACTAAAACTACTTCTGAACGTACACATGTTCCACCAAAACAAGTTCCTTCCTGAGACTATTTAGCAGAGGCACCGTGGCTCCGTCCGGAGCACGTTTTTCTCCCATCCCAGAATGCTGTGTGGATTAGCCAGACCCTCCTCTGCAGCGCAGTGGAGGAAGGTCTGGCAAAGCGACACTATGCATCTCATAACCCTTAAATTCAGCCAAGCACCGGCCGCCTGGTTAGCTCACCTGGTAGAGCCCATATATATATATATATATATATATATATATATATAGAGGTTTTCTCCTCGACGCAGCAGACGCAGGTTCGACTCTGCCCTGCGGCCCTTTGCTGCATGTCATTCCCCGTCTGTCCCCCCTTTCACATCTTCAGCTGTCCTATCCAAATAAAGGCCTAAAAATGCCCAACAGATACAGTGTATGACAAAACAATGGCGAGCGCAGAGTGGATTTTTAAAGCTAGCACCATCATCAGGTCAAATTGTCATTTGTCTAAAGCCCAGTTTAAACCACAGATTCACGACAACATGAGTTGAAACTTTCAACTTCTGAAAGCTGCCAGTTCACGCCAATAAGACGAGACGCCTCTTTGTACTTCCGTTCTAACTTCTGACTGTTAGGCTTTTTTGTAGGTGGATATATATCATTTGTTTTGCCTAAATATGAAGGTGGATAACGGTAGTGATACTGAGATGCTTGCTACAGTTACACTTCTAGTGATGACTCGGCTGTTGAAACAGGAGACGTCTCTTACGATCTAAAACCAGCCTCTGGAGACTCAACTAGCTGACTTCTCTATTGGCTGTTGAAACAGGAGACGTCTCTTACGATCTAAAACCAGCCTCTGGAGACTCAACTAGCTGACTTCTCTATTGGCTGTTGAAACAGGAGACGTCTCTTACGATCTAAAACCAGCCTCTGGAGACTCAACTAGCTGACTTCTCTATTGGCTGTTGAAACAGGTGACGTCTCTTACGATCTAAAACCAGCCTCTGGAGACTCCACCAGCTGATTTCTCTATTGGCTGTTGAAACAGGAGACGTCTCTTACGATCTAAAACCAGCCTCTGGAGACTCCACCAGCTGACTTCTCTATTGGCTGTTGAAACAGGAGACGTCTCTTACGATCTAAAACCAGCCTCTGGAGACTCCACCAGCTGACTTCTCTATTGGCTGTTGAAACAGGAGACGTCTCTTACGTTCTAAAACCAGCCTCTGGAGACTTGAACAGCTGAGTCAACAGGGTTCAAAGATATTTTTCCTTTTCAGATTATTTCATTTCAAAGATTTTAGGGGCCAAAAACCAAGTTGATGTTATTTCCCAATGCACCTGCACAGAAGAATGTTTGGATGTGCGAGTTGTTTCTTCAAAAAAGGGGCCAAAAACCAAAAAGCCTCCAAGCGGATAGTATTTAAATAGAACTACTACACATCCGCGGTATCTGCAGCTGTCCGTTTGGGAGTACAGTATAATTGAGCCTTTACACTCTCTGTGGTGGGTCTATAGATAAACGCAGACTCACTTATAGACTTGGCTTTTGTGTCCATGGCTCTTTGGGGCGCTGTGGAAGCCTACAGTGTACACAGGAATATGGGCCATCTTCTTCGAGGGAATCTTCATCTGGAGCACAGGAAGAGGCACAAGAGGAAATAATGAGAGAGAGAGAAATGAGAAGGGGAAGAGAGCTGTATTGTGAGGAGCCACAACAGGCTTTAAGTATTTAGAGAGTCTCCAAGTACAGCCTACTGATTCAAAATACACAAAAACTAAGGATACCACACTTACACAGCAAATACCCATGACAATTAGCTGTCACACAAATCACACAGTCACAAATATAACATAATCTAATCAAACACAGTCCTCCAACCCATACGACCACATTGGTCCTTGTTCCTAACCTCTAATACAACTCGCAGGAGAGTTTTTCTGAATTAGTACCTCTTCTACTGGTGGTAGGAGGTCACATGTCCTCATAACTAAACGTAATGGACCTCATATTATGCTCATTTTCAGGTTCATAACTGTATTTAGAGGTTGTACCAGAATATGTTGACATGCGGATGTACGACGTGTAGAATAAATCGGGTTTCAGGTACAGATCGGGCAGTGACAGGGTTGCTCCCTACGCGGACTTTGTAGCCCTTTATACTACGTCACCTGACTACGGCCACTAGAGGTCGCCGCCACAATCAACGTAAATATGGGTCGTTATAAACGGCTTGTACAAATGACCTATGGGGTCGTTTTTGGGGGGGAGGAAAGTCTCTGTATTTCAACTAAAATGTTCCAAAACACAAATGAGTCACAGCACCCCAACAAACAGCAGCACACACGTCATTTATAACTACAAAAAACACACACAAACAGCCTAAATTTCAAACCTACAGAGCACAGAACCAGACATCCAACACGGGCTGGGACTGAGGAAACGGATCAACACCGACAAAAGAACAACAGAGGAAATGACGTCAACAGAAATACCAGCCGCTTCGCTTAACGACGTACTGGGATTACATTTCACCTTGTACGATTTCATGTGACAAATAAAATTGATTGACTTGACAAACAATGTGTTAAGTGGTACAATATGCAATTTTGCAAAGCAATTACATATAATAAGCACAGAACCATACAGCTAAAAGCAGTTGCTTGCCATCACTAACACATACTATAAGTTCTTAAAGTTACCTTTGCACTGCAGGAGCCGCAGACAGATCTGTAAGAGAAACAAGTAGGAATCAATACACCTCATGTCAAACAGATAAGAAGTAAGATTTGTCATAAAATGACCATGATATATCGGCGGGGGTTAACTGGGCGGTTGATCATTTCCACTAATAATAATAATTAGCTTCACTATTAAAATGGTTAAAATAATGCCTTGTTGTGATTTCACGCCACCATAGTTTAAAGGGTAACTACCGTTTTTTTTTCATCCTGGACCCTATTTTCCTGTGTGTTGTGTGTAAGTGACTGATAGGAACAACAATCTTTGACATCGGTCCAGTATTAAGTGTGAACGCTGTAACCGGCAGCCACAGACCGGACTGTAATGTAACCCTAAGGGGCAAATGTTCATCGTCAGTTTCCGTCCACTAAAAGTTCTGTTGTTGCTGCTGACAGACTCAGATTAATATTCTGAGTGTCTGACAGCATTATGAAAGGATCCCTACAGAGATAGACCTTTAAAACCTCTTTAAGACCTTTCTGTTTAACCAGAAACAGCTCTGAAGTCACTAGCTCTAAACCAACCAGACTCCATTTAAAAAAGCTATACTTTTAGCGTGTATAGAGCCAACATGTTCTCACATGTAAATCAGTAAACTATGTGATTTTTTCAACCAAATCTAGAGTTGTGATGGTTGGTTAAAGTGGAAAGACGACCCAAAACAGCTTTTCATAGTTTTATTTTGTTTCTGTCGACTTTGAATGAAGTGTGTTTTGCGATGCTTAAATTACTGTTTATTTACATGGAGTCTGGTGGGTTTAGTGAATGCAAAACAAAGTTTAAAAAAAGGATCCTCCTCTTTAACAGAAAGGTCGACCTCCTTAGAAATCCTTTCCATAATGTTGTCAGACACTCAGAATATTAATCTGAGTCTGTCAGCGGCAACACGTAAATACAAACTGCACAATGCTCTATTATACTGAATGAAGCTTAGCGTAAATTCTTTCAGGAAGACTTCCTAATTTATTCCTTGTCTCTCTGTTCTTAAACTAAACAGCTGGAGAGGTGCGCACTTTCTTTTAACCAATCAGAAGCGGCCACGAATTTCACGAGCCAATCACAGCATGACTTCCCAGTTTTAAACCTGTCCTCTCTCTCTGCCGCACAGCTGTCATTTCAGGCAAAGAGTGCGACCCTCCTCCTCCCCTTCCACCTCCGGTCTCCATCGCACACGGCTCCCTGGGCTTCCCTCCGACTGCCTGCTCCCGTTGGCTCCTCGGTCCAGTATTCGGGGCTCCCTCACACCACCGCCAGTGTCTAGACTCCATCAGGGGGATATCTTCGGCTTCCTACCCCTTTTTAATTAATCAATATTTTATAACGATGGAGTCTAATCTCCAAATAACTATACATGTCACACTGAATATGTACAATAAATTTTGCATTTCTGCAATAAAGTCTCCCCTGATTGAACTGCAGCGATCTCTCTTAATACTGGACCAATGTCAAAGACTGTTATTCCCATCAGTCACTTAGACACAGAAACATAGAAAAATAGGTTGAAAAAAAAGGGTAGTAACCCGTTAAAGGGCGATGGCCCTGCAACAAACATCATGTAGCATTTAAAGATAAATGTGAATTAAACATTTCACGAATCCTTAACAGGTGAGAGGAAAAGTTTTCTCTGATACCTTTTACACAGTAAGCAGGTAGATGGCCATGAGAAGAGAGGGAATTTTACTTTGCAGCAGCAGCAAACCTACACACACACACACACACAAAACAAATTGAGTCCATTTACTGTATGCAGTACAGTGACAAATAGCAACAAGGGGAGATCCACTCCGTTACCTTGCCTCTCTTCAGGTTACTGTAGAGCTCTTTGTTCTGAAGAAACTTCTCCATCTCTGCTTTGACTAGCACTCTGCGCACGTTGATGACCTCATCCACTGTCAACGCGAGACTCTCCACAGGGTGGCTGAACTCCTCCTGAACACAGCCGACAGCAGAAGAAGAGAGGAGATCCGTCAGTCAGTCCACTCAATAGTTCACTCTATAGTGAGCAGTAGATTGTCACATAACTCGTATTTGACATCTATCATTCTCAAAGGAAAACATTGCAAAAATTTCGTCAAATTTTTTGAATATCATTTTTGTTGGCATTTTGGCCTCTAATTGATAGGACAGCTGTAGAAAGAGAGAGAGAGAGAGAGAGAGAGAGAGAGAGAGAGAGAGAGAGAGAGAGAGAGAGAGAGAGAGAGAGAGAGAGAGAGAGAGAGAGAGAGAGAGAGAGAGAGAGAAGACATGCAGCAAAGGGCCGCAAAGTTCAGAATCGAACCGTGGGCCACTGCAGTAAGGGCTGAGCCTTGGTACATGGGGCGCACGCTCTACCAGGTGAGCTGCCAGGGCGCCCCCTGCACTGCATATATTTAACACAGAATTTGGACGCTTAAGAAATGGATCTCAATAACCAGCGACTTCATAAACACATGGCTGCACAAATGAATGCTGATGTTTCTCTGTCTGCTGGATGTGTAACTAGGCAACTGTTAACGTATCAATAAGCATAACAAGTTTATAAGGTGATCATATGTCACCGTTGTTGTTAACATGCTTAATTGTTCAAAAAGCACATTTTTCTCACACTGTCTGAATATACCTGTATTAATCATCTGTCCAAAAAACCCCAGCCTGCTCTGATTGGTCAGCGTTTCCGGGTCTTTAATATCCGCGCTCTCTGAGTCCCTGCACCGTCACTGCAGCCGGGGAATGACTGTAACGGCACTGTAGCGGTACTTTCTACCTAGGGCTGGGCAATATATTGATATTATATCGATATATGAGACTAGATCAAAAGTATTGTGATATTTTTCTATCTATATACGGTATATAGTATAGTTGTGACATCACAACCGTACACAAGTCCCGACGGCTCGTTTAAAGGCACCATTTCTGAATACGGGCCGTGTGTATTTGTCTGTGGTTTGAGCGTTTTAATACTTTGCCGTATTCATATATCACCTTGACCTGCCATACAGTGGAAGACATGGGAATCTCAGTTTTTACAACATGGGAGTGTTAAGGACTCAGTAATAGCTGAAACTGACTTGATGGGATGAGTCATTTTGCAGGTTGTTTGCGTCGTCATTACCAGTGGGAGCACTGGGATTCCAACTCACCATCAACTGGTGCTCGTCTCCAGCCCTGGAGCCCTCTGTGGTCTCGTCCACTGAACTCAGAGACAGGCGGGCCGGTGAGGGCGGCACCCAGCCGTGAACTGGGAGAGAGGCTGGGGGGGTGAAAGTGAAAGAGACAGAGTGGAAATAATGAGAGTTTGACAGGGGGAACTAAAGACGACCGGAACAAATGGGGACACAAATCCCAGTCTAACAGGTCCATGAATTACAGATCAGCCTCTTTCACTCAGCTCCGTCTCAGGTCTCAGCCCGTCGCAGTGCTTATCAATGGACTCTACCACTGTCATGTATTATTCATCGGCCTTCAGTGGAGCAATTCAGCCCATGCTGCTGCTGCGGTAACGTAGATCCCAGTGAGAGGTGTGCTCAGCCGCTGGTCTATAAAAGGGGAGCTCAGGAGAGGCTCACTGAACTGATGGCAGGAGGGGGTTAAAAGTAGACCACACACAGCTGGAACTGGGTGCCTCTTCGATCCCTGCAAATGGGAGGTGTCAATGTGGCTCTAATGGAAAGTAAACCGGCAGCGAGGAAGGCCGGGACCGGCCGGTAAACATCAGCAGTACGTATAATTTGGATCTGCTGCCAGTAACAGCCGGGGCTTACAGGATTTACATCCTCACGGTGGGTTGAGGCTGGACAGTCCCCTGTTGGCAGAGCCAAGTTACTACATCATACAACCCATTATTCTTATTAGGGCTGCACAATGTGTATATTTTATCAACTGGCGCAGTAAACACATCGCAAAAGAAACAAAAATAGTTGAAGTTGAAAGAAAATATTAGTAGAAAACATCACTTTTTTAGCGCTGCCTTTAATATTTAATTCAATGTTCAATTTGTTCAATAAAAGAAAGTTGGAAATGATTTCATTTCATTTGTTTTGTTTGTATTTTAAAATACTGAAAGCAGCAAAAATGAGTACCTTTGCATATCTGTTTATCGCAAGTAATATCGTTAACGCTATATTCAACAGCGTTATTGCATATTTTCCTCACATGGTGCAGCCCTAATTCTTATTGTCTAAGGCTTGTGGCAGGCAGCGGCGGCCTGGATCAGCTTTCAGCCATTTAGAGATTCAGGTCAAGTTTTTTCAAACAATTACCTCTGGATATGGACGGCCAGGCTGCTAATGCACGAATCACGGCCATCACACAGATAACATCCTCCCTGTGGCTTACGTGCACCGCGCAATTCAAAGCCATTAGCTTCTCCCATCCTTCACTCACTTAGACTTTATCAGCACATTTTTTATATTTGATTAGAATCCATCACAACAGCTTCGTAAGGCAGATGTACTCCCGGGCAACCGTGTCAGCAAGGGCCGTCAGGACTTCAGCCCGACCAGCTGACACGTTCTTCAGCTCTTATTTCGGCGAGGGAACGGTAATTTAATGACTGAGGATAGATTGGAGGCAGTGGGAACAGGATGTCTCCACAAAAAGTCATTAATTTTATTGTCTCTTTGTTTGGAACGAGAGCTTTAAAAACATTTTACTTTCAATTGAATACATATTCTATAGTTACAAGGAGAATGGAAAGAATAGAAGTAGTTGTTGGGGGTATTTTGACCTTCTAGTTAATGCACGGCTGCTCTCCTTTCAGGCCTGAAGGCAGAGGAGCTGGGAACTTTAAAAAGGCTGACATATCGACGATATCGACTAAATGCACTCTGGGTGCTTGGGTTTAATGTCAGTTTATGGCTACATTATATGTGAAATCTAAATCCCCACGGACTGTGCTGTAGTAGAACTGGCCCCGTGTCTCCTTTTGCGGGAGGAGAATTAATCATCTGCCACAGACACTACAGCAGATGATCTTTTCTTTCAGCCAAAAAGGAGAATCTAGCACAAGGTGTCACCTTGTATTACTTTGGCTCGGCTATAATCAAGTGTCCCAGTAAAGCATGGCAGTGTGTCATTTCAATGCCATTTGGTAGAAAGTTAGGCCATGAGCAAACTGGAACAACTGATATGTTTTAGTTGCAATAGTGCCCTCATGTGTTCATTTATGATTCACTTCATGTATACTTTTACTCACAACTCATATATTTGGGTCCTTTTATCACACACCCCATTTGGAAGATGAAAAACCTTAATGCGCCTCCTCAATGCATAAAGTGATGGCATTTCTATCAACCTCAATAAAGGTTGGGGAGACAATTAACAAAAGTAGAATTTTAAAATGACAGTATCCAGAACATCGAGTGCGTCTTCTGTTCACACGTTTCTCGTTGGTTTTTGGTGTCACGGTTTCTGCAGGTTTCACCACGTCAAATGTAAGACTTAAGACTTTAAGGAATCACTCATGATATCATATCATAAAAGGTTTTGCGGCTTTGGGATCCAAGTGAAGAGTAAAGTCCTCCTTTAACATCTCTCTGTTATTGTGGTTGTCAGATGGAAGATGGTGATTTAATGTTTGTGTAGTCTGTTAGTCTGACTGTTTGTTTGGTTAGCAGTAGATAGTCTGTCTCCATTTCCACACACTGACCTCTGTGGTTAGGAGGCGGCCCGGCGCCGCTCAGCGTCCTGGACCGAGGCCTCTCCCCCCTCAGCCTGACCCCCCCGCCCAGCTGGGCCGACTCAGAGAGCGAAGGAAGCATCTCGGCACGGAGCAAGGCCAGGTCGTGCTCCGAGAAGGAGCGATCTCTTTTCAGAGGGGTGGGGGAGCTCTCCGTCCTCCTCAGCTCCCCGCTGTCTGGGGACTCCTCCTCCTGCAAGGGGGGAGGGGGGGGGGAGGTGCAGGGGGCATGGAGCACATACAGTAAAAGTAAGGCAGGGGGCAACATTAGGAGGGTTAGATGTGAAGGAGGAACATGAAGAAAAGGTGAAGTGAAGGAAAGAAGGCGACACGGGGTAAAAATGGGCTGCAAATGGAGAACTGTAGTATTGTAGCAGAGTATTGTTAGACTACATCTACATTACTACGTTTTGGTTTGTAAGTGTTTGAGTTTTGAGCCAAAAGCGATTTCCGTGCACACACAAGTTTTTAGGTCCAGTCTCTAAACACGTCCAAACCAAAACATGTCATCACCAGCAGGAGGCAGCGTGAATGCTCCGCCCTCTGTTGGTACGGTAACGGTAGTAGCTTAGTCCCAGAGAACAAGACCTCATGACCCAATCAGACGGCGAAACGTTGGCGTCAGCGTCGGTGTTGCCAAAGTCTCCGTTTGGAGACTAAAACACAACCCCGCAGATCCCAAAACGGGTCAGAAGAGTTTCCTAATGTCTCCGGTTTAGGGGGGGCAGGGCTGTTTGGGGGCTGATAGCACGTCAACAGTAGATTCCACATACAAGTGGTACACAGCATCTGGGGTTACTTTGACATGCAGCTCAGCACTGTGTCTAGTCATACATCAGAAATACATATTAATACATTAGTTTATTCATTAATAGGGATGTAATGTTACACTCAACTTACGATTTTAAGTTCACGATATGATTCACTCACAATCTTTTTAACAGAATGAAATGACTGAAAAATATTCATATAAACTTTGCAAAACAGCAGATGTGTCCTCATATATATATATATATATATATATATATATATATATATATATATATATATATAATGTGGACAATTATCGGGCCGTTTTTTGGCAGTTTGCAGATTATCTGTATCAGCGTTTTATTTGCCTGATAACTGATAAACTTAATGTAATGTTTTGAGATGATTCTTAGCAAAAACCTCTTTGATCTTTCACCAATATGTGCTCATTCTTTTTTCAATCTTTACACATAATCGATTTGTAACCGATTCACAATCCCTTTTTACATCTCTATTAATTCAATAAAACAAATTGTAAATGAGTATGAGGGCTCAGTACGTTATGATACGAGTTTATGTGATGATGTCATGCCCACAGGTTTCAGTTTATACTATTTGTTACACAGATTTGGTGCAGCATTTAACTATTTTTGATCACTCGAGAATCGATAAAAAATGGTCAAATATCCTCTCCGAAATACCACATTAAGACACCCAGACTTTGAGGAACACCATAGAAAAAGCCATGCTGTGATGTGGTTCCAAAACATGTTGACATCTGGAGATTTCTGCAAGAACTGAGCTTTTCGGTGATTAGATCGGGAGCACTTCTGTTATGGAAACGGCTGAGAAAATAACCCAAGGAGAGCCATACCTCCTCTGAGAGTCCTCGGCCTCTAGTTTGTGGTTGTCAAACGTCATGAGGACGAGATTACCCCTGAGGTCAAAACAGGTCATCTAATAGTGAGGTCAGGTTTCAGAAAATGGTCTCGCTAAATTGAAATGGCTACAATGGGGACTTACATCATCACACACAAGAGTCTCAGCTTTCCAGTCCCAGACCCCAGTATGCAGAAATGGCGGAAATAAATGTATACTGCGTAAGAAAAACTGCATGGCTATTGCCCAAACTGCAAGGGATTAGCATAAAGTGTGCTTGTCTGTAAAGCGGAGACTTATGGGTACCCATAGAACCCCTTTTCATTCAGATCTCTAGAGGTAATAGGTCAATGGAACCCTTTTGAAAATGGTTATGCTCGTTTTTCTCTCTAAAGATGATTTCCCATGTTGCTGTTGAGTCTTTGTGCAAAAGAGAAGAGGCTCATCTCAATCACTGTTTCACTTTGCATCCTCTGTATTATCATGCAACTGTGCAGAGGCATCTTAACCCACTGCAGCTGGGAAACAAAGTACGTGCAACTGTGAAAAACACCAGTGAGGCCTATAAGTGACGGCAACTCTAGCTGTGTTAGAAACCGTTCCCTCTCACGGAAACAGGGCACTATGTTCGCCATTTTGTAGTGGTGTCCGAATTCTCCGCGGTTAATTTCATTCACTATATAGTCCACTATGAAATACCCCCAATGCACAGCTAATTTGAGCGACAATACGATGTAGCCCACAATGCAACGCGCCGTGTTTTTCCCGGAGGAGAAGAAGAAGCAGAAGAAGTCACCGCAAAAACTGAAAAGGAAAAATGGAGCGGTCGTTCATTTCTAAACAGTAGAAATGTAACATGCAACATACATAATATAAAACCTGCTCCTCTCGTATTAGAAGTCTTTCCGTTTCTGTTTGACGACACGATGCTGGGCGCGCCCGCCTCCATCACACAAACAACCAGCGCGTTTACTGACGCAACGATGTCTTCAGTGTCCGAAATCTGGTTTGGTGGTTTGATACAGTTCACTATTTAATAAACATTATATAGGGAACATTATATTCAAACACAGCTAATGATTCCAACATTCCCCCCCCCTAAACAAGCTGCTGCCTGACCTCACCTCGGATATGTTCATCTCCTCCATCTCGGCCAGAGTCGGAGCCTTGAGCAGGATGCGAGGGCGGGACGGCGGCCGAGGCCCGGGCTCGGACACGGACAGGTCGATGCATGACGTAGATTTACCTTTACAAGGACAAGTCTGAGCCAGGCAGGGCAGAGATCCAAACGCTGAGGGAGGAGGAACCAAAGAACAAATAAGTCAGAGACGGTGAGACAGAGGGCAGGCGTTCTGAGATGTCCCGTGTAGCATTTTATCAATTCATCAATAACTCAGACATTAGTATAATTAATGTAAACCAACAATGTTGGAAGAGCTCCCCGTATAGCTTTTCCACGGCATTTAACGATGCTGTGAGTCAATGAGTCGTATCTGGAGCTAAATTTGCTTCATAGCACAAAGCAGAACGTACAAAACAGCCTATAATGCTGCACTAATTCATATTTTTTAGATTAGCAGTGGGCTCATAGACTGTAGTGTTTTGCCTAGCTTTGTGGAAGACTTAAATGTGCTTATTTGACAAAGGGGTTCAAGAAAATGTGACGTTTTACAATAAAAAAAAAAGAAGCAATTTCCCCATACATTTTGTGTCTCTTTGTAAGTTTTTGCGTCCTTTTTACAGATTATTTTTGGCATTTTAGACCTTTATTTTGATAAGACAGTTTAGGAATGAAAGGGGAGAGAGAGAGAGGGGGAATGACATGCATGCGGCCTCTGCGACGAGGACTGAGCCTCTGTACATGGGGCGCACACTCTACCAGGTGAGCTACCCAGGCGCCCCAACACACACACAAACACACACACGTGTTTTTATCTCCAGGAGAAGAGCTAATCTGTTTAAACTAACACGCCCAAACCTCATATCTCATCAACATCCTGGTACACTGCACATCAACAGGAGGCAGCGAGGAGACTCCTAGTATACTAGCAGTATACTGATAGTATACTAGCTCCTAGTATACTAGCAGTACTGCTAGTATACTAGCTCCTAGTATACTAGCAGTACTGCTTTTAAATGCAACACACTGAACGCTTAATTTCAAATGATAGAAAGTACATTTGTACATCTTAAAAGTACAAATAAAAAGTAATTCTTGTTTTTTTCTGAATTCAGTGCATTATTCATGCATTCTGCACTCAGCCCATTCAGTCTCTTTTTTTCTTAAGCTAAACAGCTATTTTGTTTCTGTATTTATTGTTTATTTTCTATTTATGTGCAACATGTTTGCTCGTGTATGTATGCACCATTCACGAAAGCAAATTCCACGTAGGTGTAACTTCCTGTGGCAATAAGCCCTTTTCTGACTGATCAGCAAGTATGAGGCTTACTAAAAAGGGTTGAACTGAAGGGACCGTCCCTCCAAGTGCTACGTCACCCGACTGGACAAATCCGGTTCCTCCTTTTCACAAATAACTCCTGGCAGCTCTAAGCGATTTGTCCAGTCTCTGTGTTGTTTAGGTGATGTGTTGTGTCACCTTTATCAGTGACCCACACACCCAACTACACTGACCTTCATCTATAAATAGCTGCTCAATGTTTATGAAATGAAATTCCACCTACACATGCACTGAAGCTCGAAATGGAAAAATGCTTGTTACGCACTACAGCTTACAGCCTTGTATGCCTAACTGTAGTGCGACCCACACAGGCTACTGACTACAGTTCAGCCCTGAAGTACATTCATACAGTACTCTGCAGGGATATGTAGACCAGAAAGGGGGAAATCCCCACCACAAACCAAGGTGAAAGATTGTGCCCTTACGTCTGGACCTGGGCAGGACCACGGGCCGGAGCTTTCTCTCCTGCTTGATCTCGGCCAGGACCCGGTCATGGAGGCACTGCTGCTGCGGCGGAGGAGGGGGGAGGCTGCGCTCTGAAACCTAATGAGGAGAAACTATTAGAACACATCCATACTTCTGAGAAACCTGAAAGACATGACAGGATGCTGCTTCCCTTGGTGCTAAAAGGCCAAAATATATAAAGTACATGCATGTACTGTATGGAGGAAAAAGGTGCTATGTTTTAAAGGTATGATATAACCACCCATTCATGTTTTTTCGACTGGGTGTAAAAGCTTTTCAAACAGCGGTTAGACCGTCATTAGACAGTGAAACACAGAATAACATGTAGTACTAGTAATATTGATGGTAAAAACTCAGTTTGAGCATAATTCACTACAATGTAATGAAGCAAACGGCACCATAGCAGACCATAGAAGTGAATAATGTCATGTACTTTTGTCATGTATATGACATGTCACCATTATGTGTCCCTTTTAATCAGTCCTTCCAGAAAAACGCAGAGTTTTTTTGTGATTGTTGAGGACAAAAATCCTTGATTATGCGGCACGTTTTCTTAATAAATGTGATGGAATATGCGGGATATTTATGCAATTTTATGCGATGAAATTGCGGGAACTTGCAAAAACTGCGGTTTGATGAAACAGAGAAACAAAGTGATTCCCCCAACACCGTGTTCTCACTAGGAGAAATTACGTCACTTCATAACGTTCCCATGGCAACAGGGGAAAATGGCTGCTCTTGTGTGAAGTAAACGCAACATTTTTCATCTTCCTGCTGAGATATATGTGACTTTTTTGCGACGAAAATGCGGGGATTATGAAATCATGCAAGCCCCGCATATTTTGCGTGGAGAGCGGCAATTTATGCGGCGAAAGTGCGGCGTATTTGAAAAAATGCGGCCCCCCGCATAAATATGCAGACTTTGGCAGATTATGCATTGAATTATGTGATCGCATAACCGCGTATTTCTGGAGGGACTGGTTAATGTATAGTGAATGAGTGCTGTATGACTGCTGGCTGTCTCTATGTTAGTCCTATGTCACCTGATAGGGACTGCAGATGAAAAGTAGTTACTTTTGCTAATTCTGGCATATTTTCATGGTGTTTTTTATACAACAATGTTCATAAATATGCACGGTCCCTATCACATAAACCAATAAAAGAAACAGCCATGATATCAGTGAAGAACATTGCTGACTGACAGATATACTAAACTAGAATCACCGGCTTGCAGGTGCATGTCACGTTGCAGTTTACATCCATGTCTATCCAGACTCAAATAATATATGTTGTGAAGAAGTATTAAGTGCATCTTTTTCGGCAAAAACATGCTCCACACACATCGTTGACTCGGCAGCACAGAAGATCTAAACAATCACCACAGTTTCACGATTAGTGTCGCCCAAATGTTTCCCTTTCTATTCCTGAGTTATGGAATAACGGCCAGAAAGGTGTTTTCGCAAAACATTATGATGTCACAGTGAAGTTGACCTTTCGGATATAACACGTCATCATTTTATCCTATTAGACATTTGTGTGAAATATTGTCATAATTAGTCTAGGAATTCTTGAGTTATGGCCAAAAACACGTCTTTGACCACCAATATCGAACCAGTTCATCCTTGAGTCCAAGTGGACGTAGAGCTGGGCAATATATCGATATCGAAATCGTGATAGGAGACTAGATATCGTCTTAGATTATGGATATCGTAATATGGCATAAGTCTTTTCCTGGTTTTAAAGGCTGTATGACAGTAAAGTGATGGACTTTTTTGATGTTACCAGACTGTTGTAGCTGTTCTATTATTTGCCTTTAACCACTTAGTCATTATATCCACATTACTGATGATTATTTATCAAAAATCTCATTGTGTAAATATTGTGTGAAAGCACCAATAGTCAACACTACATCATCGTTGCGGTATCGATATCGAGGTATTTGGTCAAAAAGATTGTGATATTTGATTTTCTCCATATCGCCCAGCCCTACGTGGACGCTTGTGCCAGTTTAGGAAAAACTAAATTCTCCAGGAGGTCCTGAGATATCGTCTTCACAATAATGGGACGGACAGACGGACAGAAAAATAATGCCTTCAGCCAAGGTTGTTACTCTAATAAAGAAACTGTAAAGTCTATATACAGTTACTTCAAATCACAGAACAAGTTATTCTAAGTTTACAACTTGATGTAAAACACATCCCTGGGTGTGTATTATTAATATCAGTATGTATCATGGGTGTGTATTATTAATATCAGTATGTATCAAGGCTACGGGGATGGTATTTCTGTGGAAAATGCTGGCATCAGTTATTAAAACAGGTCTATTAGGAATGGATACATATACCAGGGAGACTCTAATGTTAGCAATATATTAGTCTAAACTAGTTGTATATAAATGTAAGCTAGTGTTAGTACAAATACTGTATGTATTGTGTACAAGCTTGCAACTTAGTGATGTATACATGTCAGGTTTTATCAGTAATTTATGAATTATGATAGCGGCGCATAGTTACATTAATATTACAATGTTACACAGGAGTTCAGATAACTGTCACATTAACTTTGTTAAGCTACATTTACAGACAAATACTACTCACTTTCATCTATACACGTACCTGTCTGGTTACTGCATACATCATTCTCTACTGATTCTGTGTGATACCCACTCAGGGTTTTTCAGGGTATACTGTCAACGGCTAGAACAACTGCACACATGTACCCTTCTTCACACTGCGGTAGTGAACTTCTATTAAAAGGCGAAACCCACTCACTGGTTTAAGTGGAGGTCTTGATCTGATGAAATCCAGAATCAGTTCATGGGCATTTCTCTTTACATTCGTGGGAATGTCACTGTCCACCTGAGTAAAACAAGAAACACCACACCAACTGTAGTGTCTGTAGATCATACAGGTACGCAGCAATGCAACAAGCTGTCAACACGTTGCCATGTCACCTGATAAAGGTGATAGGGCAACGTGTTAGCATATGTACCCACTAACACATCCCGCAGCAATTAACTCCTTTTAGCTCAGTTTGGGTCTCCACCTACTCTTGAAGGTCCCATATCAGGCTCATATTCAGGTCCATCTACTGGAATATGTTTACATGTTTAACAAAAGACATTCTGAATATACCTGTATTCACCGTCGGTCTGAAACGCTTAGTTTTAGCACCTGTCTCTGTAAGGCCCCCCTTCCAGTCTGCTCTGATTGGTCAGCGTTTCCGGGTCTTCTGCATCTGCGCTCTCGGTGTCTCTGCACCGTAATTGCAGCCGGGGAGTGACTGTAACAGCACTGTACTAGCGTACACTTTCTACCATTATATAGTATAGTTGTGACATCACAACCGTACGGAAGTCCTGACGGTTCGTTTTCAGACAGAGTTTCTGAATACGGGCGGTGTGCATTTCTCTGTGGATTGAGCATTTTGATACTTTCAATTTTTATACAGCTCCTCGACCTGCTGTACATCTTACAATATGGATATCTCTCTTTAGCTGCTAAATGCTCTGCAGAGCTGCTAACTTTATGTGCCATTTGGTGTTGAGCAGGTACAGTGCAGCAGGTTCATCAGAGCTTTCTCACTGTAAAGAGCTGCCTGCTGGGGGAGACGTGGTTGACAAGAGCAACCAGAAGGGTTAGGTTGAGGCCATGAAATCAAAACAAAGAGCTGTAAGAAGCTAACGTGCTCCGTAGAGCTCAGGGTATCTGCAGAGTTGGGTGATGATTTTCCTGACTGCTGCGAGAACAGAAGGCTGAGAGAAGCCTTCATTAATATTTGTGTTCTGAGGCTGAATTATGTATCTGCCCGTGGAGAAGGCCTCAAGGTGACTGCATTTTCCTCCTGTAATAAACCGATATATATACCGTATATGGTGCAGTGGACTGCCTGAAAACAGAGGAGAGTGGCTTCAAGGTCTTTAAATGACAGTCTCACTCCTGCCTGCCCTCAATGTCCCCGTGCCCCATTGGAACAGAGTCAAAGTTAAAGGGTAATTGTGGTATTTTTCAAACAGGACCCTATTTTCTCATGCAAAGTCGTCTGAGTGAGTAATGTGAACAACAGTCTTTGAATTTGGTCCAATATTGAGGGAGAACTCTGTAACTGGTAGCCGCAAACTGGGCTGCAATGTAATCATATAGGGCCAAAACATCTAAAAATCGTCAGTTAGCGTCCACCAAAAGTTCTGTTGTTGCCGCTGACAGACTCAGATTATTATTCTAAGAGTCTGACAACATTATGGGATGGATCCCTACAGAGATAGAGCTTTTAGTTAAAGAGTAAGATCCTTTTAGTTTAACATGAAACAACCACAAAATCACCATCACCAAACTACACCAGACTCCATGTAAATAATCAGTAAATCGTAAAACACACTTCATTCAAAGTGGACAGAAACTAAATAAAACTACCAAAGTCCGTCTTGGTTCATCTTTCATCTGTTCCAACAATCACCACTCTGGTCTGGTTGGAATAAACCCTTAATTCACCCATTTACATGTGGAGATATGCTGGCTCTATACACGCTAAAAGTCCTGATTATTTACATGGAGTCTGGCTCTATACACGCTAAAAGTCCTGATTATTTACATGGAGTCTGGCTCTATACACGCTAAAAGTAGTGATTATTTACATGGAGTCTGGCTCTATACACGCTAAAAGTCCTGATTATTTACATGGAGTCTGGCTCTATACACACTAAAAGTAGTGATTATTTACATGGAGTCTGGCTCTATACACGCTAAAAGTCCTGATTATTTACATGGAGTCTGGCTCTATACACGCTAAAAGTCCTGATTATTTACATGGAGTCTGGCTCTATACACGCTAAAAGTCCTGATTATTTACATGGAGTCTGGCTCTATACACGCTAAAAGTAGTGATTATTTACATGGAGTCTGGCTCTATACACACTAAAAGTAGTGATTATTTACATGGAGTCTGGCTCTATACACGCTAAAAGTAGTGATTATTTACATGGAGTCTGGCTCTATACACGCTATTAGTCCTGATTATTTACATGGAGTCTGGTTCTATACACGCTAAAAGTCCTGATTATTTACATGGAGTCTGGCTCTATACACGCTAAAAGTAGTGATTATTTACATGGAGTCTGGCTCTATACACGCTAAAAGTAGTGATTATTTACATGGAGTCTGGCTCTATACACGCTAAAAGTCCTGATTATTTACATGGAGTCTGGCTCTATACACGCTAAAAGTAGTGATTATTTACATGGAGTCTGGCTCTATACACGCTAAAAGTAGTGATTATTTACATGGAGTCTGGCTCTATACACGCTAAAAGTCCTGATTATTTACATGGAGTCTGGCTCTATACACGCTAAAAGTAGTGATTATTTACATGGAGTCTGGCTCTATACACGCTAAAAGTAGTGATTATTTACATGGAGTCTGGCTCTATACACGCTAAAAGTAGTGATTATTTACATGGAGTCTGGCTCTATACACGCTAAAAGTAGTGATTATTTACATGGAGTCTGGCTCTATACACTCTAAAAGTAGTGATTATTTACATGGAGTCTGGCTCTATACACGCTAAAAGTAGTGATTATTTACATGGAGTCTGGCTCTATACACGCCCATTAACGTGACATTCCAGCTTGTTTCGACACTGCAGACTGCAGCGGTCTTGCTTACTGGACTAATTTCAAAGATGGTTGTTCCCATCAGTCACTTAGACACAAAGACATAGATACATAGGGTCCAGATTGAAGAAGATTTTTAAATATTGAATGTCTGCCTATACCTCATACCGTATAACTCGCTGTGCTTCAACTCCATCTGTTTCTTGTTGTTATGAAAAAGACGCTCTGAGCTGCAGAAAAGAAGTCGGCGGTGGCGTTTAAAAAAAGCACTCACGACTTCTTTGAAAACACGGTTTACTCCATAGGATTATAATGTAAAACAGACGCTGCCAGCTGACACCAAGTGTGAACACAGCCTAAGAAAGACAGACTTTTTAAATTGATGCCAAGAGCCGGCAAGCTGCGAGACACTCTGTGACAGACGCTGGTGAGTGGCCACGCGCCATGTTGGTTTCAAAGTGCCGGCATCCAGGCAGTCTGGCGGTGCGTCTGTGGCGCAGGGCGTGTGTGATGAAAGGCGGCGGTCACTACAAGCTGATGTACATGATCGGAGTAAGGTAAACGGGGTGAATGCCGATCCCTGATCAGTTAAAAAAAGCCAAAAATCGTCTCCGATCCGATACTGTGATCGGACTTCCCTAGTTTAAACCAAGTCTTGCCTCTCACCATGACTTTGCGTAGCTGGAACTTGCGAGTTCGTATGTCCTGCATCAGCATCTCAAAGGGTGTGAGGCTGAACTCGGTGGGCAGCAGGTTGAACGGCTGCTCCTGCACCTTCTTCAGCTTCACTCCCTGCCGGAGCTCCTTCATCAGCTGCACCCACAGACGGGCCTGGGATGGAAACAACAACACACAAACGCACACAGACACAGACACCCAGACACACACACACAGACACACACACACACACACACACACACACACACACACACACACACACACACACACACACACACACACACACACTGCCTTCTTCAGTCCAACACACTGCCGTATTGTCCTCCCCGTCACACTGTGCCCCTCGCTCCTTTCCTCTCACCCAGTCCGTGTGTTTCAGTGCGTCCAGCTCAGATGTTGGCCTGTTTTCCGGTGCTTCCTCTTTTGTGATCTTCTTCAGCATCTGTGCAACAAAACAGAGACACATTTATTTACTTCTTATTTTATTAATTGCAAGCTACAGTGACAACGGTAACATTTCTTCTATTTATTTATTTTGATTTTTTTGGGGGGGTTTTCCTTTATTTTTTTGAAAGTGGATACACATGAAAGGGGGAGAGAGATGGGGGGTGACACGCAGCAAAGGGCAGCAGGTCGGACCCAAACCCGCTGCAGGACTCAGCCAACATGCGGCGCACGCTCCCACTGGGTGAGCTGGAGGCCGCCCCAGACAACGGTAACTTTTCAAACAAGATCTAGATCAAGATCTAAAGGGGTTGTACAGGCAAGTCATTAAGAACAGGTTCTTATTTACAATGGCGACCTGACAAGTGGCAAAGCCACGTAGGGAAGGAGGGCTAGAAAATACATACATTAGAAAAACATACAGTTTAGAAATTATATAAAATACGATTTGAAATACTACACAGACAACAATAACCACTTATAACTTGGGTGAGTAAGAGAGGGAGAAACCATGTGAATATTTAGATGGAAAAGTTCTAATTTATAGAAGCAACTGGATATGTAAGTGAACAATATATATATATATATATATATATATATATATATATATATATATATATATATATATATATATATATATATATATATATATATATATATATATATATATCCAAATTTGATGAGATAAAAATAAAAAAGAAATCATACATTACTCAACAGTTACTCAGTACTTTTACAGTTTTTTCACCAAGCACTTTTTACTCTTACTCAAGTAATTATTTGGATGACTACTTTTTACTTTTACTTGAGTCATATTATTCTGAAGTAACAGTACTTTTACTTGAGTACAATGTTTGGCTACTCTACCCACCTGTGCAAGGATGATATGATGGTTTTGGATATTCTTGGACAATTATGTACAATAATTCCTGCAGTAGTTATCAGCTACATGAACAAAAGTGTTATGTATTCACTGCTGCTACTTGTATTTATAATGTACACTGCACTACAATAGAATTTGTACAATCCATTGAAACAATTGTGTAACCTAATCCGACTTGTAACCTAATCTCACTCACTTCTACTTAACGTTTTTATTCATGTCTGTAAATACTTATTACAGATCTGTTAGTTATTTACTGTATACACTTATTGACTCGCTCTTTTCTTCCTCTTATTTTACCTTGAATGTGACTGTGAGCAACTGCAACTAAATCATTTCCCTGAGGGGATCAATAAAGTATTCTGATAACAAGTTCCTTCCCGAGACTATTCTGCAGAGCCACCGTGGCTCCGTCCTCCAGCTTAGCGCCGCCCACGACCGCTGTGATTGGTTTAAAGAAATGCAGACAACCCAGAGCGTGTGGTGTAGCCAGACCTTCCTCCACAGCGCTGTGGAGATAGAGCTGGCAATGCGAGACGTACCTCCTTAGCATCTCTGATCTTGGTGAGGAAGGTCTGCAGCTCCAGCGTCTCCACAAACAGAGCCCTGCAGACAGCCTGGTAGTGCTCTGGAGCCAAGCTGGGGTTGGCCAGCCGAGACGCACACAGCGCCACCACCTGGCGGAACGTACACACCGGCCTGATCACTCCCTCCTGCTTCTCCTCTTCCTCCTCCTCCTCCTCTTGCCCGCTGTAGCCCTCGTCTGTGGCGCCGTTCCTGCCGGTGCAGACTTCCTCCCCCCCCTGGTCCCCCCCGGCCATGCGCTCAATCAGGCGCTCCAGCTGCGGGCCGAGCTCCCTCTCCTCGCTGTCGTCCAGCCCCCAGTCCAGAGCTCTGTAGATGGCCACGCCCAGCGACTGGACCAGCTGGGGGGACGGACGGGGAGATACAACAAGGTCATAGTAAACACCACAGAAACACAATGATAGAAAGGCCATTCAACTGTTGCCGTGGTCATTTGATTCATGCACAGAATGGCTCTCTGCCTTGGAGTCCTGATGTTTTCTCGCCTCAGTTTTCCTTGGATTGGGGTGGTACCTAAATCATAGTTGCAGCTGCCATCGCGGTCCTGCTACACCCTACTACGCCCTGCTACACCCTGCCCTACTACGCCGTGCTCCGCCCTGCTACACCCCACTACGCCGTGCTACGCCCTGCTACACCGTACTACGTCCTGCTACACCCTACTACACCCTGCTCCGCCCTACTACGCCGTGCTCCGCCCTGCTACACCCTATTACACCCTGCTACGCCCTGCTACACCCTATTACACCCTGCTACGTCCTGCTACACCCTACTACACCCTGCTCCGCCCTACTACGCCGTGCTCCGCCCTGCTACACCCTATTACACCCTGCTACGCCCTGCTACACCCTACTACGCCGTGCTCCACCCTGCTACACCCTACTACAGCGTGCTACGCCCTGCTACACCGTACTACGTCCTGCTACACCCCACTACACCCAGCTCCGCCCTACTGCGCCGTGCTCTGCCCTGCTACACCCTACTATGCCCTGCTACGCCGTGCTCCGCCCTGCTACACCCTATTACACCCTGCTACGCCCTGCTACGCCGTGCTCCACCCTGCTACACCCTACTACAGCGTGCTACGCCCTGCTACACCGTACTACGTCCTGCTACACCCCACTACACCCAGCTCCGCCCTACTACGCCGTGCTCTGCCCTGCTACACCCTACTATGCCCTGCTACGCCGTGCTCCGCCCTGCTACACCCTATTACACCCTGCTACGCCCTACTACGTCCTGCTACACCCCACTACACCCAGCTCCGCCCTACTACGCCGTGCTCTGCCCTGCTACGCCCTACTATGCCCTGCTACGCCGTGCTCCGCCCTGCTACACCCTATTACACCCTGCTACGCCCTGTTACGCCGTGCTCCGCCCTACTACGCCCTGCTACACCCTACTACACCCTGCTACGACCTACTACGGCGTGCTACGCCATGCTCCGCCCTTATACACCCTGCTACACCCTACTACGCTCTGCTACACCCTGCTACACCCTACTACACCATTGTTGGAGTGGTGATGGCGCAGTGGACACATGCCTTTGGTGTGGGAGATCAGGGTTCGATTCCCACTATGATACATCAACCAATGTGTCCCTGAGCAAGGCACTTAACCCTAGTTGCTCCAGAGGCGTGTGACCTCTGATATATGTAGCAATTGTAAGTCACGTTGGATAAAAGAGTCAGCTAAAATGACATGTAACTACGCCGTGCTCTGCCCTGCTACACCCTACTACGTCCTGCTACACCCTACTAAAAATAAATGTCATTTCACCTTATTGGACCTTAAAAATGAAAAATACAACGGAATGCATTTTACTATCACATTTAAAAGAGTGACGTGCTCTGTGTGTCTCTTGTCTCATTCTCACCTGACGCTCTGCAGCAGGTGGAGGAGGAGGAGGAGCTCCATCAGTGTCATCTGAGGAGACAAGCAAACAGTAAGGACCTGAGGCATACACCAGTTTACACAAAGGACTTTTTAATCCATTTAAATGTTAACATGACAGTTTCTACATCTCATATTCCAGCCAAAACTCAAGAGTTAAATCCCTTTAGGTCATTTCTGAACAGCAACAACAACATTCTTTATTCATAACATCCAGGATCGACTACTGCAACAATATCCACTATGGCACCGCAAACAGAGTCCTTAAACTCCAGTATGAACACAACTCTGCTGCCCGCCTATTTACCAGTAACCGCTCACGTTTCATTTACGGGACTGTCCCGGTGCCGCCCCTCATTTTCGGCCATATGTCCCTCACCTTCCTCTTTGTTTGTGTTGGCGTTCTAAACTCCGATCGAAGCGGGAAACATCCTCCAAACTACACCAGACAACCAAATTATATTCATCTTTTTTTTTAAGTCACTGTATATTCCTGATATGGATATGAAATTGTTCTATGTAGCACTGCAATTGAATTAAGATTGACTGTATGAATGTCAAATGTTGCACATGTGACACGTCCCACTGAAAAGTGCTCGTCTATTGTCCCACACCTGGGGACACAGAATGGGAGGGGCTAATGTATTTCAGCCCGGTTGTGTTACTCTTTTGAAGGTAGTGTTCTGTAAATGAACGCCGATGCTATAGCAAGAGCAGAGTGCAGGATTTGTATCCTTTGTTCCATCTTTTCTTTTGAATAAAATTCCAATCACACACACTGACAGCCATATGACCTCCAGAGTTCCCTACTTGCACATGTTCCACCAAAACAAGTTCCTTCCCACGGATATTTTGCAGAGGCACCGTTGCTCTGTCCGTCTTAGTGCCGAAAAAAATGGCAATAAACCAGAGCATTTTTTTTTCCTATGCCGGAATGCTGTATGGACTAGCCAGACCTTCCTCCGCAGCGCTGTGGAGGAAGGTCTGGCTATGCTTATATCACGCTACACTACAGAGTATTCTAAAATACGGTATCACAGCCTGGTATGGTCACCTGACAGTACAGTCCAAATCACAGATCGCCCGCCAGGTACAGACAGACAGCTATGAAGATTTATGAGCAGTCGGTTATCAGACAGTTTCTGATCCGACCCACATACTTCACCCACAACCCTTACCCTCTGGTAGAAGATTCAGGGATCCTAAATGCAGGCTAAACCGATTTAAACACGCATTTGTGCCTATGTCCGTTAAGCTTATTATCAACACCAACATGTAGGCTGGCTGGGTTGTGCACTATGTCATCGTGCAATAAGTAGGTTATTGGGGTTATGCAATGTTAGTGGTGCAATACATGGGCTGTTGGATTGTTCAAGATGTCATTGTGTACTGCATAGGTTATGTGGAAATGTGTCATTTGTGCAATATGTAGGCTATTTGGGTTGGGCAATATGTTAGTTGTGGGCTGTGCTACACTTATTACGGAGAATGCAGCCGACAGGGTTGTTGCCAATGAAAGGAGGAGTTAAAGTGCTTACTATAAAGGGACCTGTCTAATGTAGATGAGAGTATTACTATATAGGGACCTGTCTAATGTAGATGAGAGTATTACTATATAGGGACCTGTCTAATGTAGGTGAGAGCATGTTTTGTGTTGCGTGAGAGTATGTGTTGAGAGATGCTTATTTTCTGGATTTTATGTCGTCTTTGTAAAGCTGCGGAACGGACAGAGTCCAAAACTAATTTCCCTTCGGGGACAATAAAATATATCTAATCTTATCTTAACTTACTTATCTACCAGTAAGCACTCACGTAACCACATCACCCCAGTCGTCCATGAGCTCCACTGGCTCCCGGTCAAACACAGGGTGAACGTTAAGATTCTACTCAATACTTACAAAGCCCTGTCCAGCCTGCCCCCCCTCTACCCCCCTGCCCCCCTCCAGAAGCCTCCGGTCTGCTGACGCCAACCTTCCTCCAGGACCAAGCACCAGACCTGGGGTGACAGGGCGTGCTCAGTCGCTGCCCCCCCCCCCCCTTTCTGTGGAACTCACTCCCTAACCACACCAAAAACACCCCAACACTGTCAGCATTCTCCTGAAGTGTTTTTTCAGATGACTGTGAGCATTTAGACAGAGACGAGACAAAAACAGGTACTATTTAAGGTTTCTGCTTCTCTGATTTTCTTTCCAAAATAAAGCGTTCATCTAACAGCTGGCCCCCTCCGCAGTAATGTGCAGAAGAGAGATTTATACATCATGCTACATTTGGGTTTAGAGACACTTTTATAGATTTTACTGAAAAATGTTGCCAGCCGCCGCTTGAAGAAACCTGATATTTGTGCCACTAACAGTCATGCGGCACATTTTATAGTAATAGTAAAAAAAAAGGAACCCGTTTTCAATTTTCTACTCATTAAATAAAATGTGTTACTCCATATGTCCCACTATCATACATCACTGTATGATAGTTTGGCTTGTGTCTGTGTGTGTGTGTGTCTGTGTGTGTCTGTGTGTGTGTGATGTGTGTGTGTGTGTCTGTCTGTCTCCCAGTTCAGCTCAGATGTCAGTAATGACACCCGAGAGGCCTGAAACTCCTCGATCAGCAGCTCTCACTGCAGAGAAACAGGAGAACGGACGGACGAGAGGACCAAAGACACAGAGATGCAACCCGCGGAAAAAACCATCAGAGAAGAGAGAGAGATGAAAGGAGTGAGAGACAAAGCAAGAGAGAGAGATGAGAGATCAGCAGAAAGAAAGATAAGAAATGGGGAGCGCTGGTCTGGATGAGGTGCCGCAGCATCCTCCTCCTCCCCCGTCAACAGCAAAGTGCTGAGAGCAGGACGTGTACCTCTGACCAACAGAGCGCCACTCTGTTCCTTCTTTGTTGCTTCAAACGGACGCTGAAGGAGGGGGCGAGGAAACTATTATGGGAGACGATAACATGAACCGCTGCAAAACCTGTCGGACAGGTTAAAATCATGCACGGCTGGGTCACTTAGTGTAACCAATGATACCTCTGCTAACTTTCCCACAGTCACAGGGCAGCACACACAAAGGAGGTCAGGAACCTGCATCGGGAAAATACTTCCAAGAGACCTGAAGCTGGGATGTTGTGGAAAACACAATGACCCAGTTAGCCATACTGACAGGGGAGGGATGTTCCCTTCTCTCCATTGAGCTGCAGTGCTTTTCTAACTGGAGACATGGCAAACATCAGCTTTAACTACGGCTGGGACGATACACATTTCATTCTTTCCCAATACATCGGCTGCCGCTTCAATTTTTATTGCGATTTTCATCTATTGCGGTTCGATAGTATTGAGTGTTGGGATCGTCTTTCCCTTCTTTATCAAAAACACAAGTTGAATAATACACTTCTAGATACACTTAATAATAATAATAATAATAATAATTTTCTTTACCTAGAGACAATATATCACGAGATATTTCTAAAACTAGTTTTCTAAAAGGAGAACGCACATCACGTCAGTCAGTCTGACAGTTATTTCATTTGCATATTGAACATACCGTGTATTTTCCACTGTGCGCTACCTGCCCAGCACCAAACAGAGACAGACAAAGTTAGCGACTAGCGGGGAACATAGTGGAGCATTTAGCAGCTGAATAAGGATAGTGGACTAAGGCTGAACAATTAATCCAAACTTGAGCTGCAATTTTCACAAATCGCAGGAGGCGCAATATTTGTTAAAGGTGACATACAGTACGAGTCTAAATACCATTTTAAATAAATATTGACATGCACCACAGATGTCCTGGTCTACACATCATCCCACAGACTTCATTTGCTAAAGATCCCCGCAAAAACCACACCATAACAACAATGTAAATGAGAATAAGGATGTATAAAGATCACTCAGCCCTATATGTCGGGTGGCCAGAAACACGAGTAGTTTTAATGGCAACGTGATTGATGATGGACCCCTAATGAAATATTAATACAGTGTTTTCCCTGCTTTTGTGGAAGGCATTTACACTGCAATGTTACCTTTTGCAACATTTGCCCCTCTCATTCCCCCTGCTCTGGCGTTTCCCCCTCTCATTCCCCCTGCTCTGGCGTTTCCCCCTCTCATTCCCCCTGCTCTGGCGTTTCCCTCTCTCATTCCCCCTGCTCTGGCGTTTCCCTCTCTCATTCCCCCTGCTCTGGCGTTTCCCTCTCTCATTCCCCCTGCTCTGGTGTGTCCCCCTCTCATTCCCCCTGCTCTGTCGTTTCCCTCTCTCATTCCCCCTGCTCTGGCGTTTCCCCCTCTCATTCCCCCTGCTCTGGCGTTTCCCTCTCTCATTCCCCCTGCTCTGGCGTTTCCCCCTCTCATTCCCCCTGCTCTGGTGTGTCCCCCTCTCATTCCCCCTGCTCTGTCGTTTCCCCCTCTCATTCCCCTGCTCTGGTGTTTCCCCCTCTCATTCCCCCTGCTCTGTCGTTTCCCCCTCTCATTCCCCCTGCTCTGTCGTTTCCCCCTCTCATTCCCCCTGCTCTGGTGTTTCCCCCTCTCATTCCCCCTGCTCTGGTGTTTCCCCCTCTCATTCCCCCTGCTCTGGTGTTTCCCCCTCTCATTCCCCCTGCTCTGGTGTTTCCCCCTCTCATTCCCCCTGCTCTGGTGTTTCCCCCTCTCATTCCCCCTGCTCTGGTGTTTCCCCCTCTCATTCCCCCTGCTCTGGCGTTTCCCTCTCTCATTCCCCCTGCTCTGGCGTTTCCCCCTCTCATTCCCCCTGCTCTGTCGTTTCCCCCTCTCATTCCCCCTGCTCTGGCGTTTCCCCCTCTCATTCCCCCTGCTCTGGTGTTTCCCCCTGCTCTGTCGTTTCCCCCTCTCATTCCCCCTGCTCTGTCGTTTCCCCCTCTCATTCCCCCTGCTCTGGTGTTTCCCCTCTCATTCCCCCTGCTCTGTCGTTTCCCCCTCTCATTCCCCCTGCTCTGGTGTTTCCCCCTCTCATTCCCCCTGCTCTGGTGTTTCCCCCTCTCATTCCCCCTGCTCTGGTGTTTCCCCCTCTCATTCCCCCTGCTCTGGTGTTTCCCCCTCTCATTCCCCCTGCTCTGTCATTTCCCCCTCTCATTCCCCCTGCTCTGGTGTTTCCCCCTGCTCTGGTGTTTCCCCCTGCTCTGGCGTTTCCCCCTCTCATTCCCCCTGCTCTGTCGTTTCCCCCTCTCATTCCCCCTGCTCTGTCGTTTCCCCCTCTCATTCCCCTTGCTCTGGCGTTTCCCCCTCTCATTCCCCCTGCTCTGGTGTTTCCCCCTGCTCTGTCGTTTCCCCCTCTCATTCCCCCTGCTCTGTCGTTTCCCCCTCTCATTCCCCCTGCTCTGGTGTTTCCCCTCTCATTCCCCCTGCTCTGGCATTTCCCCCTCTCATTCCCCCTGCTCTGGCATTTCCCCCTCTCATTCCCCCTGCTCTGGTGTTTCCCCCTCTCATTCCCCCTGCTCTGGTGTTTCCCCTCTCATTCCCCCTGCTCTGGCATTTCCCCCTCTCATTCCCCTTGCTTCTTCTACTGGAGATAAAAACACTGATACATCTTGAGTGGTGGAAAAGGAACATCTCTGCCTAACATGAGCTTATTGCAGTGCCATGATTCAGTTTGAGTTAACCGCTGTTTGTCAGATAGTCATTGCAACAGCCGATGTCAGGGACAGCAGTAATGTGCACACACGCACTCATGTTTACCAAAAGGGACGGTCTGTCATGTTCCAAGCAGATTACAGACGAGGAAAGGAAAGCCAAACTGTCATCCAGCTTTCTGCTGACTGCTGTATACCACCAGACACCAGAATCTCAATTGGTAAACAGTAGACCAAACAATATATATATATATATATATATATATATATATATATATATATATATATATATATATATATATATATATATATATATATATATATATATATATATATATATATATATATATATATATATATATATATATACACATACACATACACATATATACATACATACACATACATACATATTGTTTGGTCTACTGTTTACCAATTGAGAAAGAAACACGACGATGTATAAAAGGCTCCGTTACCTTGTACCTCACGTTATGGCTCCGTAGCAGACGTTTTTATAAAGATAGGCTAACGGTTGGGTCATAACCACGAGACTTCCTGTCTCATAGTAGAGGAATTACCGTACAGTACAGGAGAAGCTCGCAGGCAGTTTGGACTTACATCAGCTGTTTAGTTTAATTACTAATGTTAACTATCATTTTAGTGATCAATAATTAGCCTGTGCCTATGTTATCTCCTTACATATACCTACGCTCTCCGTCTCTGATAGATTGGGAATGATTGAGATTTCTCTTGGCACAGCTACCAGAAGACTTACAACGTTCAGACACGTTGCTCACGTCACATCTACGTCATCAAGCTCAGTTTGAGGCTGCGCAGTAACGCTCGCCATCACCGGGGAAGTGACGTCACTGGTCTCCGTCCAGAGCAACGGGATCTGTTGGTCCACTTCTTTAACTGTCTATGCATACACCTCAGACACACAAAAATGTGTAAAGTAGCACTACTTTGGACTGTCTTTGACTTTGAATAAACAAACGACAATTCCCGAATTTAAGGACGTTTCAGAATCCCACACATGCACAACCAGACAACAAGTGCAGACAGAGCGTGATACAGGATATCTAGCTTATAATAATAGGGTTAGGTCACGGGGAATTTGGGACACTAAACTGCACGTATACCCATTTATACATATGTTTTTGGGAGTGTCCCAATGTGTTTGCCTCTTGGAGACACTTATGTCTCGCTTTTAGTGATCTGCTTGGAGTAAATATTCCACTGTCACCGACCTTGCTCTTACTTAATGATGACTCTGCCTTGGAATAGTCTCTACAGCAGAAGCGTATACTATGGGCTGGTCTCACTGCAGCAAAGGAAATACTGGCAACCGCCTCACACATTGTCATGGCAGCAGCAGTGGTGCCAACTCTTTTCTAGACAGTTATGATGGAGAGATCTGTGGATCGGGTACATGGAGCTAGTCAGAAAACTCTACATGCATGGGATGAAGTTTACACCTTGGTTAAAGAAAGAGTGCAGCATTAATGTATTTGGCTAATTTTTACCATGCTTGTATTTGTATTTTTGTATTTTTGTATTCCTTGGGGAGCTGGTAATGGGTTGGGGGAGGGTGGGGATGTTTGTTCTGTTTCTGTGATGTATAAGGTTGTGTGAGGTCTTAAAACCTGTACTATCATTGACTTTCCACCTGTATATTATCAATAAAAAATTGATCACAAAAAAAAACTAAAAATGCTGTGTAGTGCGGCTTCAGTCCCGGCTCATATTTGGATTCACATTCACTTCCTCCTCCTTTGCAGATTGTTGTAAAACCTGGTGGAGGTTTAGATTTCCAGGAAATAGAAAGTCATTTGAGACTGTGCAGGCTGACGGCTGTGTGAATACTAATGTTACAATATACTGTATATTTAGGTTCCCAGGATGGAGTAGCTCTGTAGCTTACTCGTTTTTCTCAAAAATGACAGGGATCAAATCTACCAACTACAGGTGCCTTTTTGCAAGATTCTCCCAGCGTTTCATCGGCTCATGAGGTAAATCAACTAGTTCCATACATTGACAGTTTAGGTAGCATTTGCTACGTATAGTGCTACCTGTTCACAAGAAAGCCAAAGTTTGACCGTCTGCTAATGAAGATTATGTGACATGATCAAAAGCTCCAGAACAGCTACTAAATGGACTTTGGAGTGCGATTATTATTATAATTTATTTATCAAATTTTAGTGCCTGTTGACATGTTAGTGTGTATTCTTTTATGTGTTGTTGTCATTGTAAATGAGGGCCACCCCTCAATGATCTTGGTGGAATGAATGAAATGATTGTCTTCTCAACTGAGCAAACTTTAGCAGCAGCTCGGCTCGCAGACCTTCCGCCGACGAGCCGAATAGTATCCGAGTGCTACCCTTGGGTTAACTAGACTTTTCTGTTGCACGACTAAAACAAGTTCCTTCCTGAGACTATTATCAGAGGCACCGTGGCTCCGTCCGGAGCTTAGCACCGCCCAAGACGATTGCAATTGGTTTAAAGAAATGCCAATAAACTAGAGCACGTTTCTCTCCCATCCCAGAATGCTGTGTTGACTAGCCAGACCTTCCTCCGCCACTATGGTGACCCTACATTTACATGAGTGGTACAAATGTCAATTAAAGTGGCCAATTAAAAATAGTCTGCGTTAATAATTAAGCTTGGACCTCAGATTATTGGTCAACAATAGCCCAGCTGTCTATAACTGGATGCATTTGGCCATTTAAAGAATGCAAATGGTCCTCCACTGCATTAATAATGTAGACAGACTCACTATAATAACCCACTTCATGCTGGTTGAGGGATTTGCACCACTGCTTTGATATGGATTGTGTTTACTGATGGATCAGCAGAGCGTGAACCAACACAGGCTACAAGGACAAACAGCTGTGTTAATGAGAGCTAAACATTAATGATCATAGCAGCGGGTTTGCAACTGTGGATCCTAAGTGGTTCCAGTGTCCCACTGCAGTCCATAACGGCGATCCAATGGGTCCCTAGCAAAATGAGGAACACTTTAAAGTCACTACAGTCTCGATGAATATAACACAAAAGGTAATTGTTATTGGACTCTCACCACTATTACCACCTCACCATGTAGACAGCAGTGCTGTAGTACTCCGTACTCCAGTCTAGACTTTCTTTTGTCTTAGACTTGGCCAAATATTCTAGTTGGTCTCGACCGAGTCCAGTTTTTTACTTTTGCTGAGGCGCGCTTGTTCAGAAAAACAGGTATTGGTTTATTTCAAAATCCATCTAGACCAGGCAATGACGTTGGAAGCATGGTATATGCCAGCCATGCATCGTCAATCATTTTCATTTTAGCCACCGGCACAATGTCGGCGAGCATTTTCGGCAAAATTTACTGTCCGTCTCATCACATAAATTATGAACTGGATGAAATTACCTGTACAGGAAAGTACACTCAAATAATACATTTGCGGACGATACAGCAATTCTGAGCCTTCTCCAGGAGGACATAAACCCTTCTGGAGAAGGGTGATTGTTTTATTTCTTCTCGTTTTCCCAGCTGGTCTGAAACCCTCCTCTTCTCCCCCCATGCATGAGTGCCCTGGTCTATGTTTTGTGTAGTAATGTCTATATGTCTAAAAATTAGTCATTTCTGTCTTGTTTCCTTTAGGTTGTCAAAAATGCCTTGTCATGTGATTTCTGCTGCAACCTAATTTCCCCACGGGGACAATAAACTAACCTTGTGTGCAGCACGGTGAGATGGACACCTTTACCAAGTGGTGTGACACCAACCATCTTATCTTAAATGTCACAAAAACACAGGAGATGGTCCTTGACCCAAGGCGACTGAGACGGTACGGAGTGAGCCGCCAGATCATGCTCATGTTGTACCGGGCGATTCTGGAGAGCATCACCAGAGATGGAATCACAGCACTGTGTTGTCAGCACACACAAGACAGCTCTGAGGATAACAGGGAGGAGAGAGTACAAGCCCACACAGACGCTGTACGGGGTAGCAGTCAGAAAACAAGCCGAAAGAGGCCCTGCAGACTCTCTACACCCTCTCTTCCCTGAATATGAACTTCTGCCATCAGGGAGAAGAGTCCGTGTGCCGAGATGTAAAACAAACAGACTAAAGTTATCGTTTATCCCAACGTCCATCAAGCTGCTGAACTCCAATAGGAAATCTTAGTCCAGCAGAGCACGGTGCAATAAATACACCAGCACTTTGATTATTACAGTTACTTCTTAGGATGTTGTGTTGCCTGTGCTGTCATGTGTGTGTGTCCTCCTTTTGTGTCCTAGGACGCTTCGTTGATCTTATGTTTATGTTTTTATGTACATTTTATTTTATGTTGATGTTAGAATGGTTTTTCTGTGACATGTTTGTGTTGTGAAGCAACCGATTGTAGCACTATGCCCAAGACAAACTTCCCCTTGGGGACAATAAAGTCTTTTCTATTCTATAACAGGGAACCTGACTGTCTCTCATTTGGACTCGGTCTTGACTAGTCCTGGTCTTGGACTCGACTAAGGTGGTGTAGCAGCCAAATATGTTGTTTTAAGTGTTCAGACTTGGGTGTTTCTTGTATGTACATTAGGTGTCTGTGGTATTACCTGGGCCAAGGTTATAAAGGTAAGCTCCAATTGTTGCCGGCAGGTGTTTGGCCCGGAAAGGGCAAATGGTTTTTGACCGCTAACGCTGTGACAGCGAATGCTGTGATGCTGAAGCGCATTGGCGCCAACCCTTTGTTCTACAATTGTCTAATAGTTTATGGATTTATCGCTGAAAACATGAAAGAATGGACATTTCATGCTGCACGGTTAATCAAAATAAACATATTGTTATTCTGCAATGCAACATCGTCAGACGATTCTTGAACGCTACACAGCAAGTTAACAACAGCGCGTCAGCCAGGTCACTCTGGGTTTAAACCACTTCAGTAGTTATGGTATCAGACCGAGCAACTTAACAGGTGGTCTTGACTAGTCCTGGTCTTGGACTCGACAAAGGTGGTCTTGGCTACAGCACTGGTACACGGTATACGATGCGAGTATTAAAATCAACTACACTCTTACCGTGCAGATCCACCTGGCCGCACGGTGCTTCTGTCGCGCCACGCTCCACTCAATTTCTATGGGTGACATCAATCGACTTAACGCGCCCGCAAAGCATCCTGGGAAGGCGGCGCTGCATTTGAAAAAATGCTGCGCGTCAAAAAAGCTGGCCGATGCCCATCTTTATGCAAATTAATTCATTAAACGTGACGCGACTATCCAATAGAAGTAGACAAAAATCTTTCAAACTGACCTTTGTTGATCTGAGATGAAGACAGATTCAGCAACTGCACGGCCTATTTCTCCTTAACATGTTTTCACAAACACGTTTCAGTGAACTATTTTAGTTAAATACGAGATCCTATTCTGAACGAGCCGCCATGATGGTCGTTTTGAAATTCGGGAGTAGCAAGACCCACGTGACGCGTTGGTCCAATCAGCTGCCGGTCAGGGGCGTGGAGCATCAACCATGGATGTATTACGCACTGTTACGGGATATGGGTCCGTGGGAGTCATGTTATAGTTGTACGTACATCAAAGCCCGTCTACGGTAAGCCGTTCCACTCCCCATTCAGCCCCATTGTACCTACTTTGGTTGCAGTTCCATCAGAGTTCCACTGGGGGTGATCGCAGGCGAGTGCAAAATGAATGGGACCCTATGGAGCTAGACGGCTAAATGAATGGGAGTCTATGGAGCTAGACGGCTAAATGAATGGGAGTCTATGGAGCTAGACGGCTAAATGAATGGGAGTCTATGGAGCTAGACGGCTAAATGAATGGGAGTCTATGGAGCTAGACGGCTAAATGAATGGGAGTCTATGGAGCTAGACAGCTAAACGAATGGGACCCTATGGAGCTAGACGGCTAAATGAATGGGAGTCTATGGAGCTAGACGGCTAAATGAATGGGAGTCTATGGAGCTAGACGGCTAAATGAATGGGACCCTATGGAGCTAGACGGCTAAATGAATGGGAGTCTATGGAGCTAGACGGCTAAATGAATGGGACCCTATGGAGCTAGACGGCTAAATGAATGGGAGTCTATGGAGCTAGACGGCTAAATGAATGGGAGTCTATGGAGCTAGACGGCTAAATGAATGGGAGTCTATGGAGCTAGACGGCTAAATGAATGGGAGTCTATGGAGCTAGACGGCTAAATGAATGGGAGTCTATGGAGCTAGACAGCTAAACGAATGGGACCCTATGGAGCTAGACGGCTAAATGAATGGGAGTCTATGGAGCTAGACGGCTAAATGAATGGGAGTCTATGGAGCTAGACGGCTAAATGAATGGGACCCTATGGAGCTAGACGGCTAAATGAATGGGAGTCTATGGAGCTAGACGGCTAAATGAATGGGACCCTATGGAGCTAGACGGCTAAATGAATGGGAGTCTATGGAGCTAGACGGCTAAATGAATGGGAGTCTATGGAGCTAGACAGCTAAACGAATGGGACCCTATGGAGCTAGACGGCTAAATGAATGGGACCCTATGGAGCTAGACGGCTAAATGAATGGGAGTCTATGGAGCTAGACGGCTAAATGAATGGGACCCTATGGAG
Organism: Gymnocephalus cernua; assembly: GCA_023631565.1. Lineage (NCBI taxonomy): Eukaryota > Metazoa > Chordata > Actinopteri > Perciformes > Percidae > Gymnocephalus > Gymnocephalus cernua. The sequence continues at coordinate 1,168,609 of CM042431.1, forward strand.
CTAGACGGCTAAATGAATGGGACCCTATGGAGCTAGACGGCTAAATGAATGGGACCCTATGGAGCTAGACGGCTAAATGAATGGGAGTCTATGGAGCTAGACGGCTAAATGAATGGGACCCTATGGAGCTAGACGGCTAAATGAATGGGAGTCTATGGAGCTAGACGGCTAAATGAATGGGACCCTATGGAGCTAGACGGCTAAATGAATGGGAGTCTATGGAGCTAGACGGCTAAATGAATGGGAGTCTATGGAGCTAGACGGCTAAATGAATGGGACCCTATGGAGCTAGACGGCTAAATGAATGGGAGTCTATGGAGCTAGACGGCTAAATGAATGGGAGTCTATGGAGCTAGACAGCTAAACGAATGGGACCCTATGGAGCTAGACAGCTAAACAAATGGGAGTCTATGGAGCTAGACGGCTAAATGAATGGGACCCTATGGAGCTAGACGGCTAAATTTGTCTCTTTCGCCTGATTGTCGTTGAGAAATCTCAGATTTGATCGTAGTTTTTGCAAGTTCAACATGGATTATAGGTCAAAAGTTGAATGAACGAGTACTTATGTCCTTTCGATTTCTTACAGGTTGAGTCGTCGTTGCCCGCACCACGCTAGCATTCTGCTAATGAATGCTGATTGGTCAGTGAAGGACTGATTACGATCGGAGATCCCGCTTGACGGCATCCGAAGCGGAGCCAAAGTGAATATTTCGGCGTGGTCGTTAAAACATCAGCAAACCTCTTTCTAGCGTGTGTATTGACAGGGAGAGTCTGACCTGTCAGCTGTGTTGTCGATGCCTCGAGAGAGAACAGGAAGTGACTCAGAGCTCGCCGTAAAGCAGTATCTCTGGCAGTATATGTGTATGACGTCATTGACATTTTAAAAGGCTTTTTAGAACAAAAAAGCGACTTTAAAAAAAATCTAACACCCAGCAGTATGTATTTTCCCAGCCTCCCCTTTCGAATACAACATTCAAATTACTAGACAAAACATGATATCCTGAGAAAAGTGGGTTTTTAGGGGTACAGCTCCATAGAGTCCCATTCATTCTGCACTCGCCTGTGAGCGCCATCTAGTGGAACTAAGAACCCGGAAGTAACGAGGGAGTGGAACTTCTTCCTATATTAGAAATTCTTTGACGTACATACATATAGAATATCTAGGTCTAAAGATAAACAAAGCAAGGCTTTTACAATGATCTAACAACAAACTAAACTAAGACAGATTGCCTCCTGTTGCTGAGCAACATGAATCAAGCATCACCTGGAGACAGACTGGGAACCTTTCCCGTTAAATTCCTTAAAAAAGGTGCTAACCACTATGAGAAACAACAGCACAAAAAGGGTGTTTATCCAGGGGCTGTTTCACAAAAGTAGAATTTATAAATCCAGGATAACCGATAAAGCGAGACTTGACCTAGTCTAATCTGTGCAGCCTGGCTTGGTGCGTTTCACGACGGCCAAACCAGGCTGAGGAGGAGTGACTAGGTCGAGTCAGGCTGAAGTAATTCGGATAGATGCGCGTTCACGGCTTTCCTTAACAGACCGCGAGGTCGATCACAGATTTACTGATGCTACAATGGAGAATATGCCTTGTTCATACTTGATACAGAGTGAGCAGCAGCTTCTTGTAGAGAAGTATGATAATGTGAAGCACATTTGTAAAAAAAGAAACACGGGCGCTGTAATGAAACAGCGAGAGACAGCCTGGCAGACGATCGCGGACCGAGTGAATGCATAAGCAGCCTAAATATATCCATTAACTGACCACTGCTCTGAATTAAGACCATCATAATCATACCATTCAAGGATTAGGCTACTATCATTTGCACAAATTAATAGTTGTACTCTTTGCTTAAAAGTAAGCAGAAGATAATGTTCCTAAGGAAATTTACCATGAAGATCCATTTTCTACAACGCTAGAATATGATGCGTAAATATCTCTTCCACTCTGTTTCTCCCTCTCTCTCATGGGCTAAAATATAAATTTAATAAGTCATATTAACTTCCACTGCTTGCTTTTAATGCAAAGTGTACAACAGTTCGTTTTTGCAAATGACAAATAACTCATTGGATGGTTTCAGTTAAGAGCAGTTAGTTCGTAAATGTATATTTTTAGACTATCATTCAGTCGGTCCGCTGTTATTTGACACGCTTTTTCTCGCTGTTTTTTTTTGTTTCCTTCTTTACATATTATATGTTTTGCTCCCTCGTATATACGGAGATAGAAAAGAAAGACACTGAAGAAATTGGACTCTAAAATCTAGAAACTATAAAGATAATAAAGTGATAAATATAATGCACACTGTAAACATGAATGTAACAGAGTATATTCATCAGTTATTGCCCCCCAGCAAAATATGAGGTCAAAAACATTGGGGTGTCTTCTCCCTGTTGTTACATGAATGCATAGTAGTCTACACTATATAGTTATTGGTTCAGTGAACTAAGACTATAATTAAGGAGGATTGTACAATCAGGATAGGTTTTTATAATTGTACAATTCTCCCAAATTATAGTCCCAGTTCACTGGACAACACACACTGTGAGCTAACAATGCCATTTTATTGAATCCTTTATTGTTAAAGAATACAAAAAACATCAACTAAAATAATTGAAGGTGCATTGGTGCACTATAGAAACACATATGTACATAACTTTATATGTTGCCCTTAGTAACTGACTTCATTTAAAACACATTTGGTAACTGTATCAGCCTTTTCTAATTATCTCAACTGCTGTAATATATTCATCAAACTTCTAACAACAATATGAACAGCAGTCTTCATACAGCAATGTAACAGTAGCAACAACTATCACTTTACTAATTATGAAAAATAATGGTCACAACTTAATAACAGTACTTAATTGAACAGCAATATGCACCTGTTCTATTTTAATGCAGGCTGATAATAATAAGGTAAAACCACTGCTGAGTGAACAGAAAAGGCTCCAGGATTAATAAATCCTGGCTGTTAGCCTGGTCAGGAGCAGGCTAGCTGTACAGAATAAATCTCCATGGTAACTTAGGTGCCTCTGCTTTTGTGAAACCGAGTCCAGGCTAAATTGAGCCAGGATAACTGGGAAATCCCGGCTTAATCCCTTATCCTGGTTTTGTGAAATACCCCTCTGGTTGGGACGAGAGCCAGGGCTATCCTGTTTACTACTAAGATATGATAACTCACATTCCTGCTTTTCTCAACATGTCTTACTAATGTTTTTAATATTGAACTGGCCTTCTCTGACCTCCTGGCAGGGACAAAGCAGAAGGATATTCAAATAGTCTGACGGTATGTTGCTTTAGGGCAAACGGTACAGCACAAGAAGTACAGAATATGGGTTTAGACCTTTGAGAGGCTTATGTGACTTTCAGCATATTCGGTGCAGTAGGCAGAAGAAGTTGAGACTTTATTCACTCAAGTGCTATATTATTTATTATAAAGGGGTTCTCAAAAACTCTCAAAGCAGGTATGTGAGTTTAGCATAGTAAATATACAGTCCAAATAAAACCTTTTAAATGAAGTTTGGCATGAAGATGTCTCTGTGTTAGTCTGTCTTCTGGAGCAGGTGTCTTGGGCCCATGCAGCCGCAGTGAGGACATAAATACTTCACATACAGTAGGATATTATGCAGGTAGAAGGCTAAATTCAGCACGGGAACTAACTAGAATTAGCGTAAAATCCTTTGGGCTTTCATCCACCCTCTGAAGTCTCCAAAAACGGTCTTTCCAAGAGGAAATGCTGAGGTGAAGCTATGAATAATTAATAATTTACCGGTATAATAGCCTACGAGTCATCCTTGTTGGCATGGGACACAATATAGCGACTATTCAAAACAAAACATTGTGTCCGTTTGCGTAAGGTCAGCTGCATGTTCCAAACAATCATCAAATAATGTAGTTTAAGGTTGATTATGCAAAAATATTTAATGTTGTTTGGGACGGGATAGCACCGATGCGTCCGTGTGAACAGGATGTTGCTATATACCAAACTCCGTTTGCAGTTCTGATCATTTTTATGTGCCATTGTTTATAGTTCATGTTCCTGCTGGATAAAACATGATTCAATACATTTTATTAAACACTGGTAGACATTGTTTAATTCGGCGCTGATATCAGCCAAGCAGTAAGTAGCTAGTCTAGTGAAATTTAAATATTAATATTGGTTTAACGTTACTGGAAGAACACAGCGGGAACCAGGCTGACCAGTTAAAATAGTCGATATTCTAAACGAAGGCTGGTTCGTGGACAGGTATACGTGCAGTTTAGTGTCACAAATTCCCATACAATGTCCTAGGCTAATTATGCACCTGCTAAACCACCTGTGCTACCCTAACCTTAACCTGTCTCAAATAAGACCCTCATCATTTGGGACACTCAGTTTTTGAAAAATAATTTGTGACACTAAACTTTACGCCGAACTGAAAAGTGTCTCCTAATATTTAAAACACCATGTTGTGTCAAACGTTAGGCGCTAATTTACTTTGCACAGCGTGGACACATTGTTAGAATTTACTTTTTTTTATAGTTGAGTTTGGTGTCTGAGCTCAGCTAACGTTATTTACAAACAAACAAACAAACAGGAAGGGAGGGAGGGTCATGGTCCTACCGTTGTGTCGGGGCTCCTGCAGCAGGGCCACGGTTCCGTCCCTGCGCAGGAGTATGGAGGACGGGTCTTTCACCCGAAGGACTCTCCCGGCCGGCGGGCGGGGCACCCTCAACCCACTGCAGCACTGGTAGCACACCGCCCATGCCTGCTCCTCGTTGATGGGCTGCTCGTACGACTTCAGCACCTCTTCCAGAGACAGTTCCCGGGGCGACTCTACGCGGTCCGCGGGGGCAGTTACCCTTGACTCCCCGTCCTCGGCGCTTCTGTTGGGGGATCTGGCCATGGCAGCGATAGCGTGGTGGTGGAGTCCATTCTTCACTTCTTCTTAGCCATTTATGCTATCCACTGACTTACTAGTACGTCTCTCCTGTCGTCTTCTTGGCGTTTACTGCTCCTCAACTACTGCAGCTGCACCTCGTTACCACAACAGTGTCAAGGTAGCCGTGGTAACGCAGCACTTCCGGTACGAGTTTAACAAAATAAAACCAATGTCAATCAACGTGTAACTTTTTGAGCAACAATACATGGACAGACAGACAGACAGACAGGTGGATGGATGGATGGATGGATAGATAGATAGACAGAGATATATTTATATAGATAGATAGACAGAGAGAGAGAGATAGATTCCTAAAAACCTGGAATGTTTTCCATATCGCAATATTTAAAATGTGTTCTATATTTCTGCAATTTCTGTGTTATCCGTTTCAGGCAGGACTGAATATATATATATATATATATATATATATATATATATATATATATATATATATGAATATATATATATATATATATATATATATATATATATATATATAGGGCTGTCAATCGATTAAAACATGTAATCGGATTAATTACATACTCTGATTAATTAATCTAAATTAATCACATACATCATTTTTGCTGTGAAAGTATTTCAAATATTTCAATTCAAATTAATCAATGAATAATCAGCATTAGTGACAAAAACTCTTTTTATTATTATTTTCACTGTTCAAATAATGACCATAACAATCAACAATATGACCTAATATGCTGAGGAAATAAATTCAAAAGGGTATATATATATATTATTTTTTTCTTCTGCAGTTACAAATACCAAAAAATACAAAACATACTGTATAATCAAGGTTAAAGTTGACCTCTTTTGCTTTTATTTTGAAGGTGAAGCCACTACGCTTCCGATCACGGTGTCTTGACTTAGCTTGTTGCCATGTCAGCAAATGAGGGAGATGATTGGATCTGCGGGAAAATGTCAATCAACGGCCGGTGATTGGCTGTCGCATTAACCACCTGGTAGTTGCCGAGAGGAGGGGAGGAGAAGGGAAGTCGTTGGGAATGTTTACTTCATTATCAGTTCTTCTAAGTATGTGGTGACATACAGTGGTGTAGTCTACGTGATACGCAGGTATACGCAGTATAAGAAAGCTCCAGGATTTCCATATAGCCTACCCACTTAAAAATGCGCAATGACACGCTACAACATACTTTACATTATATTTTTGACATATTTTGAATTGTCATGCGTGTTTTTCTCTTTGCATAGGCTAAATAAAGTTATTTCAGCTGTGAATTGGTGCATAAAAGTGTATCAGAAAGCAGGAAATGAAGTCGTTGACGCTCAAAATGTTCCTTGGGGAGGACACCCAGAAGTAGTAGGACTTCAGATCCCACCTTTCTTTCTTTATTACCTCCAACTGTGTAATATGTCATTTCTATCCATCTGTATATCTGTTTTTATATAGCCTACTGTCTGTTTATATAAGGGTGTTTATTTAGTAAATATGTTTGTTTTATTATTATTATAACTAATTCTATTTCTTTCTATTTCTTATACTTTCTACTTAATGTGTATTTGTGTTATTATGATGTGTACATTTTTTAAATTTTGAGCTGCTGTAGCACAGGAATTTCCCCAGTGTGAGATTAATAAAGCCTATCATATCTTATCTTCAAAATAAAGCTCTTACTCCCAAACCATCATTCTGCAACATTTCAATTATTAAATGTGTTTAAATTGTGTAAACATCTGATATCGTTTTACCATATTATAGACCTGGATATGTTATAAAACCAAATATAAATGAATGATAGACTGAAGGGACCAAATGGTCATGTTTGAGCTTATAAACTTCAAATCACATCTGTTTTAACATTGCTGCTGACCTACCATATCTTTTTAAAATCAATTTCTTACCTTTATGGTAGCATTTCATTTTCCATAATTGAATTGTTGGTGAATTTAATGGCAAGTTGCTTGTCTGTTCGTCCCTGCATTCAACAGCTTCATTTTCTGTAGCATAATACATAATGTTCTTATGACGCTATCACCAAGACAAGGTTTTAGAAAACGCAAATAGCTATAGCTACAATGCTTATATAGCACAACAAAAATGATATGATAGTTGTTATATGATCCATTTCTACATGGTGACATTCAGAATGAACACTGTGACACAATAACTGAATTTTGTCAGGATATGTTGTGTGTCTCAACCCATTTTTTAGCATAGATAAGATGTGCAGCTACCAAACTCTCGTGGAGATTCAGGAGAATATATTTCACATTGTGTCAAAGTCTTTGATGTTTCATGGACCTGTCGCACCTTTTATTTTGAAGGCAAATCACTTTGTTTCCTGTTTTACTGTGAATTCTATGTTATCTTGTTGCAGCATCCTTCCTCTGCAGAACACTGCACCTGCAGGTGTCTCTTAATTACAGTTTTTTTTGATTGCTTAACGACAGTGGGCACAACTGGAGTCACATGTGCAAAACTCTAACTACAGTCTGCACTACCAACAGTCACCTGAACTACCATCAGTCGACTGAACTACCAACAGTCACCTGAACTACCAACAGTCACCTGAACTACCATCAGTCAGCTGAACTACCAACAGTCACCTGAACTACCAACAGTCACCTGAACTACCAACTGTCACCTGAACTACCAACAGTCAGCTGAACTACCAGCAGCCAGCTACAGTCACCTGAACTACCATCAGTCACCTGAACTACCATCAGTCACCTGAACTACCAACTGTCACCTGAACTACCATCAGTCACCTGAACTACCAACTGTCACCTGAACTACCAACAGTCAGCTGAACTACCAGCAGCCAGCTACAGTCACCTGAACTACCATCAGTCACCTGAACTACCAACGGTCACCTGAACTACCAACGGTCACCTGAACTGCCAACAAGTCACCTGAACTACCAAAAGTCACCTGAACTACCAACAGTCACCTGAACTACCAACAGTCAGCTGAACTACCAACAGTAAGCTGAACTACCAACAGTCAGCTTAACTACCATCAGTCACCTGAACTACCAACAAGTCACCTGAACTACCATCAGTCACCTGAACTACCATCAGTCAGCTGAACTACCAACAGTCACCTGAACTACCAACAAGTCACCTGAACTACCAACAGTCACCTGAACTACCATCAGTCAGCTGAACTACCAACAGTCACCTGAACTACCATCAGTCACCTGAACTATCAACAGTCACCTGAACTACCATCAGTCACCTGAACTACCAACAGTCACCTGAAATACCAACAGTCACCTGAACTACTAACAAGTCACCTGAACTACCAACAGTCACCTGAACTACCATCAGTCAGCTGAACTACCAACAGTCACCTGAACTACCATCAGTCAGCTGAACTACCAACAGTCACCTGAACTACCAACAGTCAGCTGAACTACCAACAGTCAGCTGAACTACCAACAGTCACCTGAACTACCAACAGTCACCTGAACTACCAACAAGTCACCTGAACTACCAACAGTCACCTGAACTACCATCAGTCATCTGAACTACCAACAAGTCACCTGAACTACCAACAGTCACCTGAACTACCAACACTCACCTGAACTACCATCAGTCACCTGAACTACCATTAGTCACCTGAACTACCAACAGTCACCTGAACTACCAACAAGTCACCTGAACTACCAACAGTCAGCTGAACTACCAACAGTCAGCTGAACTACCAACAGTCACCTGAACTATCAACAAGTCACCTGAACTACCAACAGTCACCTGAACTACCATCAGTCACCTGAACTATCAACAGTCAGCTGAACTACCAACAGTCACCTGAACTACCAACAGTCACCTGAACTACCATCAGTCACCTGAACTACAAACAGTCAGCTGAACTACCAACAGTCACCTGAACTACCATCAGTCACCTGAACTACCAACAGTCAGCTGAACTACCAACAGTCACCTGAACTACCAACAGTCAGCTGAACTACCAACAGTCACCTGAACTACCATCGGTCAGCTGAACTACCAACAGTCACCTGAGCTACCAACAGTCACCTGAACTACCAACAGTCAGCTGAACTACCAACAGTCACCTGAACTACCAACAGTCAGCTGAACTACCAACAGTCACCTGAACTACCATCAGTCACCTGAACTACCAACAGTCAGCTGAACTACCAACAGTCACCTGAACTACCAACAGTCACCTGAACTACCAACAATCACCTGAACTACCAACAGTCACCTGAACTACCATCAGTCAGCTGAACTACCAACAAGTCACCTGAACTACCAACAGTCACCTGAACTACCAACAGTCAGCTGAACTACCAACAGTCACCTGAACTACCATCAGTCACCTGAACTACCAACAGTCAGCTGAACTACCAACAGTCACCTGAACTACCAACAGTCAGCTGAACTACCAACAGTCACCTGAACTACCATCGGTCAGCTGAACTACCAACAGTCACCTGAGCTACCAACAGTCACCTGAACTACCAACAGTCAGCTGAACTACCAACAGTCACCTGAACTACCAACAGTCAGCTGAACTACCAACAGTCACCTGAACTACCATCAGTCACCTGAACTACCAACAGTCAGCTGAACTACCAACAGTCACCTGAACTACCAACAGTCACCTGAACTACCAACAATCACCTGAACTACCAACAGTCACCTGAACTACCATCAGTCAGCTGAACTACCAACAAGTCACCTGAACTACCAACAGTCACCTGAACTACCAACAGTCAGCTTAACTACCAACAGTCACCTGAACTACCATCGGTCAGCTGAACTACCAACAGTCACCTGAGCTAAACAGTTCACATCTCCTGTATCTAATTCTCCTCCTCTAATTCACAGAAACACAACTCTCACGTCTTGGAACAGGCTCAGTGCAGCCCAACACTATGAACAATCTCACTAACACACACACACACACACACACACACACACACACACACACACACACACACACACACACACACACACACACACACACACACACACACACACTGCAAACCATAACATAACAGTGACAGAGAATAGTGTGATTAATCCTGGTTGTCCAGGTTGTGGTTAAAGGCATGAGATAAGTGTGTAGAGTTTTGAAAACTATGTACAAGCAATGAAAAACGAACTAGAGTTTGGTGCACATGAACTGCTGCTGTGCAGACTGGAGTCAGAGTTTTGCACGTGTCTCCAGTTGTGCCCGCTGTCGTTTAGCAATCGAAAAAAATGTAATATGTGACTACACTTTCCAACGATTACTAAAGCAGAGGACATGTTTGCCAACATTAACATTTTCCACATGCAGTGTACACGTCCCATTATACACAACTTTTATTTGGCTAACTGACTACTGGAGCCTTGTGTGTGTGTGTGTGTGTGTGTGTGTGTGTGTGTGTGTGTGTGTGTGTGTGTGTGTGTGTGTGTGTGTTATGCTCCTATCATGTATTTATTTGTATACAGTATGTCTTTTTAGATATGTACTGTATGTGTATAGAGTGTGTCTTTGTAAATGTTGATGTCTGTATCTATATCATTATATGGAGGGACATTCATTGACTAATTACAGACAAAATATAACGTGTATCAATACTGTTGTAGTATAAAGGTCATAAATGTGTAAATCTACATTTATACAAAAGTAAGGAATCATTTTGTGGTTACTATATATAAAACCTTTCCATAGAGGCTCCTTCCTCCGTCAGCTCTTTCTCATCAGTGTAGAGCACAGGTGTCAAACTCGAGGCCCGAGGGCTAAATCCGGCCCCTCGCAGGTTTTGATCCGGACCGCATTTCAATTTAGGTTCACAATAAATTTAGGCCCACCTAGTTTTTGTTGCTTTTTCCCAAGTTTTTGCTACTTTTTTTTTTACATATTTGTTGCTTTTTTTGACATTTTTGACACCTTTATGCGCTTTTTTCAATGCTTTAGGCACTTTGTTTTAACGTTGTGGACGCTTTACTCAATGTTTTACCACTTTTTCAGAAGTTTTTGGCGCTTTTTACGATGTTTTTTTTCTCACTTACTGATGTTTTTGGCACTTTTCAGACAATTTTGACGTTTTTTTTTCGGCCTTTTTTCAAACGTATCTGTCGCTGGCTGAGGAACTTTTTGGGGGCTTTATGAGGGCCAAAATGTAAGTGAGAAGACTACAGTATATGAGACATGCAGTAATACAGTCAACATATTAGACTTTTTCTCTTAAATAAACACATGTAAATAATCTCTACATGTCTACATGGCCCTTGATGTGATTCTCATTTTCCAGTGTGGCCCTCTGGGAAACTGAGTTTGACCCCCCTGGTGTAGAGGCACAATGAATATTTTGTGATGTTTAAATTCCCATAATTTACTACACTCAGCCAACAGATGGCGCCCAAACATAAATGATGTACTGCTAAGAATATCCTGTCATCAGGTTAATAACCAGCTCTCAGTTAAAGGCAACTGAACAGAAGTCTCTAAAGGTTACATGTACATATTTATTGCTGTCATTAGTACCATATCATTCTGCTGCATAAGGGATCTTTATTTAAATACAAGAACTAATTGGCAGGTCTGGCAGCTCAACCCTTCTCAAAGGTGCCAACATCGCCAAATGACTCTTCATTAGGGATGCACTGAATCCAGATTTTTGGGGTTCAGCTGAATCCTGAATCCACTGGTTAAGATTCTGCTGAGTCGTGAATCCACTGGTTAAGATTCTGCTGAGTCGTCCTCCCGTCCCATGAACCCAGTCAACACATTAATGAAGTAACCAGTGACTGTCCTTCCTTCGCCGTACCTGAAGTTGCTGCATTCTGGCTGCTGTTGTGTATTGTTTAGGCTCCTCGCCACCACGAGACAAATCAGCGTAGCAGATTAAACGTGTAGCGTGACTTGAACGGCCTTCTTTTGACTGAAAGTTCTGCCAAACACACACTTGTTCTGCTCACCAGTTCCATTGTCACGTTTTTTTTTTATTTATTTTTTATTCAGCCGGATCAGAAGCCGGATCCTGGATTCAGTGCATCCCTGCTCTTCATATGAACTCAAACATGATAGAAAGAGAAGACATTTGGTTAAACCATAGAGTGACTATAAAGAGGGCTAAACATAACGATAAACTTCCATATTGTTCACATTGCATAGGGACACGTTAACTGTACTGTCACTTCATGAAATCAGTTTCACTAAACATTTGATTAATTCCACAGTGAAAGACACATTATGTTGATGTTCTATAGTCTCCCCAACACATTAAATGGGTCAGGGCATTAAAACAAACACGAGTTTGGACTGCTGATCCCGTTACTGTACGTTCAATAATCCCTCTTTAGTACCAGAATCAGTGAGCAAAACGACAACATTAGTGCTAATGTGTGCTTGACTTGTGACTCTACTATGATTTCTATCTAACAATACTAACAATGCTGCTGCTCAACTCTCTTTTTAACACATCAGAGCTAAACAGATTTGTATTAGTATATCTGCCAGCACACATTGTCCAGTAACACTGTGTCCACTGGGAAATCCATCATCCAACATTTCTGCACTCACACTGAGTGTACACAGTGTACTCAGCGAACACTTTGTTCCATATATTCCATATGTCTGAGGCAGACACACAGAGCACAGAAACAGACTCTCGTCTTCAAGCATATTAACTCTTTCAACACAGTAAGACCTACTGTAATATGTTGACTTTTAAACTATTACTTAAAGGGGAACTATGCAGTTTTTTTTAGCTTAAAGGGTAACTCTCGCCAAACTACAACCTAGGGTCTTTTTGTGAATGTACGTGAGTCAAACTTTAGTTTAAAAGCATATTTAGGACGGAAGCACCACTTTTAAGATTGAGCGTATTCTTGTTTTTGGGTCAAATGGCCTTTTGAATGGGAGAGCTAGGGGCACTTTTATGCTAGCCTCAAAATATCTATTTTTAACCACTAAGAAGACTCGACACAACATGAGACTTTGCTCCAAGTATCTCCAGGAGCTCTACACATTAACTCAGCATTGAGAACGTTGTTTGTGGACCCAGAGTTTACTAAAAAGAAAGGTTTTAACAACTCACCGTAGCTCTTGTTGTTTCCGGTCGCCGCCGTCTCGGCAGTCAGAACGAGTCGATATCAAAACAAGCAGCAACAGATGTAGTATATCCCTCGTGCTCCGGTGGAGTTAATGTGTAGAGCTCCTGGAGACACTCGGAGCAAAGTCTCATGTTGTGTCGAGTCTTCTTAGTGGTTAAAAATAGATATTTTGAGGCTAGCATAAAAGAGCCCCTAGCTCTCCCATTCAAAAGGCCATTTGACCCAAAAACAAGAATACGGTCAATCTTAAAAGTGGTGATTCCGTCCTAAATATGCTTTTAAACTAAAGTTTGACTCACGACTCACAAAAACACCCTAGGATGTATTTTGGCGAGAGTTACGCTTTAACTACGGCTGGGACGATACACATTTCATTCTTTCCCAATACATTGGCTGCCGCTTCAATTTTTATTGCGATTTTCATCTATTGCGGTTCGATATATTGAGTGTTGGGATCGTCTTTCCCTTCTTTATCAAAAACAACTAGATACACTTAATAATAATACACTTCTTCATCTAGAAACAATATATCACAAACTAGTTTTCTAAAGGAGAACGCACATCACATCTGTCAGTCTGACAGTTATTTAATTTGCATATTGAACATAATGTGCGCTACCTGCCCAGCACCAAACAGAGACAGACAAAGTTAGCGCCTAGCGGGGAACATAGTGGAGCATTTAGCAGCTGAATAAGGATAGTGGACTAAGGCTGAACAATTAATCCAAACTTGATCTGCAATTTTCAAATCGCAGGAGGCGCAATATTTGTTAAAGGAGACATACAGTACGAGTCTAAATACCATTTTAAATAAATATTGACATGCACCACAGATGTCCTGGTCTACACATCATCCCACAGACTTAAGAAAACCGCTTTGTTTGCTAAAGATCCTCCCAAAAACCACACCATAACAACAATGTAGATGAGAATAAGGATGTATAAAGATCATTCGAGAGTTACGCTTTAATCTACCTTAACTGAACAGCTTCAGAGTCATTGGAATGGTTATATGACTTGTTTCTGGTTGAATGGTGGTCGTCTCGCTCCCCCCTAGTGTCTGTGAGAGGAAAAACCACCCTTGCAACTTTCGGTCGGCGGCCTCAGCGTCAGGAAGTACGGAGTGATATCAGGTCTCTAGTGTTGATGAACTGACCGAAGAGCCGGTTAATTAACCCGAGTCGTGTCACTGAGTGCCGTACGTCAATGAACCGACTCACTCCTGTTTTTTTTTTACCTCATTAGTGCCTCAAAACAAGACATTTGAGGACGTTTATCTTGAGCTTTGGGAATCACTGATCCACATGTTTAACCATTTTATAGACCAAACAACTAATGATCAATCGAGATAATAATCAACAGATTAATTGACTATAAAGAAAAAGTCGTGGGCGCCCAGGTAGCTCACCCGGTAGAGCGTGTGCCCATATAAAGAGGCTCAGTCCGCGTTAGTTGCGGCACTATTTTACACACGAGCCAGGCTTCCGAATTCAGGGACTAAGGGAATGCATTTTCCAGTTTAGTTCCAAATGTACAGGGATATGTCTTATCATACAATAACTGCTGTGCTGTCTTTTCACATTTTAATTGGGGCTGCACAATATGAGGACAATATGCGATAATATCACGATAACGATAAATAAACAGTATATTAAAAGCGTACTCAGTTCTGCTGCTTTCATGCTGCTGCTTAAATAAACTGATTGTTCAATTTAAAACAAATGAAGGGAGATCATGTATGTATACACTTTAAAGTGCAGTTTTTGACTGATATTTTCTGTCTTTCGCTATATGTCGCAGCCTTTCGCGATGTGTTAATTGTGATCGATGATGATAACAAAAACCGTTATATTGTGCAGCCCTAATTTGAAGCCTCTCACTCCACTGACAGTGTGAGGTGTGCCAGTGTTCCCTCCGTTGATGAATCAGTCTTCAGACTTCAGTTCAAAGTAGTCTCTCGTGTCTTTGTCATTCAAATACTAAAACGTCATTTTAACCATTACTGGGATGCTCTGTTTTAGCTGGCAACCAGCTGAACTGATACGGTTCCCGCGGAACAAGTACATCTATGTCAAGTCTCTTCTGTTCTTTTTCACTGTTAACCGTCCTGTACCCGAGCAATGACATGGCCCCTTTACACACTTCCTGGATACGCCTGACCTTGTTGTGTGGCATCGCGGTACGCCAAGCCTGGGAGATGTCGGCAGCGTTGCGCGAAGTGATTTTGAAGGCCTCTTTCCTGGAGCCTTTGCCTTTTCCGTGAGTCACCTTGTAGATCCATTCCTCCAACTGTCTGGTCATCTCCAGGCCCACAAAGTCATACATGGCACTGATCTCCTCGAGGGGGTTGCGCGCCACGTCCTCATAGCGGACCATCTTGTAGCGGCCTTTGAGAAACGGCGGGGGCTTCAGGATGGCCCTCTCATTAATGCGCACGTGACTACGGCAGATCTCCTGCATGACTTGATACTGCACCTCGGCAGCCGGAATGCTTCTCTGCTCCAAGACGACGTTGTTGTCACTCACGAAGGCTTTGGCGGACTCCTCCCTGGACCGCACCACGGCCCGAGGGTCCCGGACCAGGTGGATGATGCGGAGATCTAGGCTCGGGTCCTGCAGCAGCGGGTAGAGGGATTCCAGCTCAAAGAATCTCACTTCTTTTAGCACCACGTGACTGTACGTGCCACAGGCGTTCTCCACGGCCTGCAGGCCGAGAGCATCACAGGTCTGGAAGCACCGGGTCTGGTTGCTGAACTGGCTGCGTGGCGTGAGCGGACAGGCCGGCGGCGAGCACAGTGCTCTACTGTGGCTCCACATAAACAAGGAGGACATGTTGTGCTGCTCCGGCAGGTAGGCCTCCATCACGGACAAGTCGCACTGGAATACACTCCGTAATAGATCCCTCACAGCCATGCGGAGTGCCCGTGCGCCGGGTTTCTGCAGTTTGGTCCACACGTGCCAAGCCGGCTCCATGAGATAGAAGACGGACGGGTGCTGACTGAACACCTGACCCACGAAGGACGAGCCGGATCGCCACGAGGACAGCAGCAGAACGTGAACTTTGCCGTTGGAGGGGGCAGAGGCGCAGGGACTGAGCTGGACGTACCAGCCGCAGAACAGCACCACTGCCGCCCCCTGCAGGATCACCAGGAAGATCATGGTGCTGAGGTTCACTCTGCAGCGGGGCATGATGGCGGAGGAGCACGGTCAGCCTCCGGGGCTTGATGGCGATCTTTCTCCCTTATTTTCGTCTTTTGTGGAGCTGCGTGTTGCCTCGGCTGCAGAAAAAAGAGTGGTGAGAGGTGAATGACAGAGGTAATTGAAGAGAGAGAAAGTTGAGGGACATACATATAATTTGTTTTGTTTTTTTATCTGTAATTATATCATAATTACTTCAACTTCAACTTTTGTGTCCCCGAAGGGCGATTAGGTGTGCAGCAAGTGTAACACATACAAGACACATAAATACATACAAGTTCTACGCACAGTCCAACTGGAACACAACCGTAACAGTACGAGGACAAATGTAATATTATATCATAATTATCCTGTTTACTTATATTATTATATCAGATGTATTTACTCCTTGTTGTTGTTTATATGTATGTTTGTTCTTATGCTTTGAAAACACATATGTATTTTTTTGTCATGCCAATAAAGCAAAATGAAATTGAAAATTGAAAAATTTAGTAAGAGAGAAAGAGAGAAAGAGAGAGAGAGAGAGAGAGAGAGAGAGCAAAATAGATATTTTGCAAATCCCCAGTAAGCTAATTTTACCGCAAGTAATACATGTGGGCTGCCTAAAGCCTTTATACATATACCTTATGTATATATATATATATATATATATATATATATATATACCTTGTATATACATATACCTTGTATACATATACCTTGTATATACATACCTTTAGTGACAAACTACCGTACGAACAAACTGACTCATAAAATGATGGTGTTATAAAGTTATTCACAACATTTGTTTGGTCAGGGCCTTAACGTTCCAGCTTGCTAGTCGCCGTTTGTTGTAAATCTACGCTAGTCTTCTGTATTCAGTCAGAGTGAGAACACGACATGTGGTTTTCCCTAATCACATACGCTACCGTCTACAGTCAAGTCTACAGGAAGCACGGCTGGATAAAGCGTGTTATTTACTCGCCGCAGCCCAGCTGGCACGCGCAAATGTGACGTCATGGGAGCGCCGTAACTGTTTCTACTCGCGCTGGTGGTCGCGACACTAGCTGCAGTCTTCTCCTCAACAGAGGTGGTGCTAATGAGGAAAGGCTACCGACGTTGCTCTTTCTACGGACTAGAAGAAGAAGAAAAGGGTAAACAAGGTCAGAACTGCCAGCAGCGTTGACGTCAATGCTTTGATTTGATTGGATGAGCTACTTGGTGGGATCGAGCCTTTCTTTCACCATAAAAGAACTCATCTTAACCCAGTAAGTTTACCAGAGAGACTTACAGTCACTGAGAGTCCTGGCATCAAGTTGCCCAGGAGCTCGTCCATGCTTCCTGTTTCCGCTTTGCTGCACGCCGTTGAAAAAAATAGACTGGTGCAGGACCTCTGGACGCACGCTATAAATCTGGGCGCGCCGCCAGCTTGGCTGCGGCTACTGTAAAACTTCATCTGATCTGGGCTGAGAGACAGAAACATGCCGCATGGAAGCTTTACCAATCACTTTACAATATGCATTTTATTGCACTTCCACTGTGTGCAATAATGGCGCAATAAATGTTGAAACAACTTGTCTAGCCCTGACTGTCTATTTTATCAGATCAAATTGTCTCAACAATCTCTCTTTGAAACATCATATTGAAACTCAGGGTAAAGTTAGCTTTCTATTATAGAAACAAATGCTGTGTTATGATTTCACGTTTCTGCACACTGCCTTCTTTTTTTATTATTTTTATTATAATTACTGGAAGGAAGCACAGTCACCTTCCATACATGCTGTAATATCCTGTTGAGTAAACAGTATTGTACTGTTTGAACGTTTTAACGGGAAACACCAGAGTCACGTTAAACCTCACGTCACGTTAATGTTTCACCATCGTAAGACGGCGCTCTTCTTTGTGAGATAATACAGTTTTCTCAGTCGCTTTGGTACATTTCTTGAATCATCCTCGACATTGGCAAAACAGTAAGTGCATTTCTCAAAACAATTTGTACAAATATCAAAACCTGCAGAAGCCAGTCTCTTACTCAAAACCCTTAGTTCATCTCTCAACCGTAAATATCTGTGTCAGTGAACATGTCAGTGCCGTCAGAATGACAAGTCCTCGTGTCACTGCGTACGGATAAGACAGTCAAACTGCTTAGTCATGTTGTCAATATAACAGTGTACTCTGGACGGATGTTGTGATGTCAACTATGGCTGTGACTATGATGACAATTATTGTAAATTGCAGGTTACACCTTAGTGTATATACTGTGTATATATATATATATATATATATATATATATATATATATATATATATATACATTAGTGTATGTGGGAGTTTGATTGCTAGAGACTGGACAAGATTCACATTTACACAATTACTGTTTGTACTGTAGTTTGTTGACAGACCGAGTCATTGGGATACAGAAAGGAAAAGACAGCTCTGCATAGCACCAAGAAAAACAACAACAAAAAAGTAGAAATGTGAACATAGGACAATTTCCTCAGGACAAACTGTCCATACAGTGCTGTAGGAATCCCAGTCTTCCTACACCTCCTGACCTTCCTGTCTGTTGGGCCACAAATTCTCATCCACATCACAACGAATAATTTCTCTTGCGATTCAGCTTGGAAAGTAGAAAATAAGTCTAATGGAAATGTATAGAAATATGATTGACATATGACAACTTGTTCAACCATTTTGCATGTAAAGACATATCCTATGAACTAATGACTAACTGTTGTGGGGGGGTGAGACTATTCAACAGAGACCCATTATAATACATTTTGATCAATATGACATAAGCAACTGATAATGTAGGAAACAGCAGAGAATTGAACATAATCATTTGCATGGATGTACCAAAGTATTTGCAACTTGTTCAAAGTAATGAGAAACTGCTTTTTTGATGTGAACAAGTGACACAATGATGTGAAGACTGAACAGGTAGTTTTGAGAATTTCAATTCTGATCTGAGAAATGTACCAAAGCGACTGAGAAGAACTGTAAATGATATAAACCTGCAAAAGTAGAAGTTAATTTTTGTTTTACTCAAAGTCAACTTTTGGAACTTTCTCACTAAGGGGTGGGTGTGCAAAAAAATCTATTCATATTTGAATCGCGATTCACGCTCTACTGATTCAAAATCTATCAATTGTTTTTTATTGTACTTCTACTGCAATCACATGATAGATAGATAGATAGATAGATAGATAGATAGATAGATAGATACTTTATTGATCCCCAAGGGGGAATTCAAGGTCCCAGTAGCTTAAAGACATCACACACAACATACACATACATCATAAACAGGATGATAAAATAGCAAATAAACAAACAAATCCAAATGAATAATATGGACAATAAAAGATACTAAATAAACTAAATGAATCCACATGAATGTACATATACACATACATACATACATACATACAGACATGGAATAAGTAATTACATTTACATACTGTGAATCGTTTTTGAATTGAAAATCGATATTGAATCGAATCGTGAGCCTAAAAATTTGAATCAAATCGTGACATTTTCTGAATGGTACACCCCTTCAGAGATGTTCACAAGTCATTTTTTGGAAGTCCAAGTCGAGTCTCAAGTCTTTGGGCTCGAGTCCAAGTCGAGTCTCAAGTCTCTGGCCATCTGATCTCTCCCTAACACTGTATTGTTAAATCTTAGACACCATCCATACAGTACAGTATCAAAATCAGTTGTAGGATAACTTTATGAGGTCTACTTAACACATCCCTCTAGCCCTCAGACCTGCTGAAATATTAACCTAAGTCTGTCACATCATATGGATACAACTATAACAATACAATTTGCTTGTTCCCAGGCAATGCCAAGCACAACACTTTGCGATGGTTAGCTTGTTACCTGTGACTATATATGCTTAATGTAACATCTCTTTCACTCAGGGCTGGACTGGGATAAAAAATCGGCCCGGGCATTTTTGGCCCAGGCGGCCCACACCCACCGTGATTGGTCAGAGACATTCCCTGCAGACAGTCCTCTTAAAATATGCGTCCATTCTATGATATGTGTTGCCTAGTGTTCTGCGTTCATGTGATGGTTTTGGATCCTTCAAGAGGTCTCAAGACTTATCTGTTGATCTTACACTTAAATAATTCATTCATTCTTAGAGTTATGATTTGTATATTTATGGTATTTATTATTATTATTGATATTTGATATTGTATTGCCATTATTGTTATTATTACTATTTTGCTTAATATTGGCTTAGCAACTTTTAAAAACTGTTTACTGTTATTGTTATTGTATTATTGTATTTTAACCATTGTAAGATTCATATTTTGTCGCTTTGGACAAAAGTGTCTGCCAACTACAATAACCATAACCATAACCATAACCATAACCATAACCATAACCCTTCCCAAAAGCTACAATAAAGCTGGGAGTAGTATATGCCCTGGAAAAGAGAAGCAGTGTACTCACTCACTTTTGATTGGCGACCTGGAGGCCATAATAGCCTACACAATGTCCATACTCAAGTGGAAGTCATTGCCAAAGATAACGTTTAAAGTATAATTTCAAATTATTTAACAACATTTAAGTATACAAGTGTATTGTCAGTAAAGTCAATCAAAATGTTGCCTTGGCCCACACCAATGAACAAGAAAGATTTACTCTAACAAGGTAACCTTTAAAAGAGTGAGAAACAGAGAGAAATGTCAGCTAAGTTAAGGTATAATTCATTTAGCTTAAATCTCTGGGCAATGTAGAGAGACAGCTGTACACATAGTATACATGAGCCTAGTAGAACAGGCTGTATACATAGTATACATGAGCCTAGTAGAACAGGCTGTATACATAGTATACATGAGCCTAGTAGAACAGGCTGTACACATAGTATACATGAGCCTAGTAGAACAGGCTGTACATAGTATACATGAGCCTAGTAGAACAGGCTGTACACATAGTATACATGAGCCTAGTAGAACAGGCTGTGTACATAGTATACATGAGCCTAGTAGAACAGGCTGTGTACATAGTATACATGAGCCTAGTAGAACAGGCTGTACACATAGTATACATGAGCCTAGTAGAACAGGCTGTGTACATAGTATACATGAGCCTAGTAGAACAGGCTGTACACATAGTATACATGAGCCTAGTAGGCTGTATAGGTAGTAGGCCAACCCTTAAACAGGGAGGTTACCTGACAGCCACTAACTTTAATGTTACTGCCAAACTGCTTGTTGTCATTATGACATGAGGCGCGCGCACACACACACACACGCACGCGCACGCACACACACACACACACACACACACACACACACACACACACACACACACAACCTCCCTCCCTTCCCGAGAGTCCCTGTTAATTAATTTGCCTACTCCTTACCGTCATCAACTACTCTCTCTTCCATCTGTTCCTCCCTCTCTCCCGTGGCCCTGTCATGGTCGCTCTCCTCCTCCTCCTCGGCCTCTTCCCTGTCATCATGATGATGTTTCTGCTTCTCTGTATAGCCAGCCACTTCTCCTCCTTTCTCTACTTCAGGTAGCCTAATGCTGATGTTGAAGCAGCTACTACAGCCCCAAACATGTCAGACATGTTGGCACATTTTGAGGCATTCGCCTGCAGGTTCTTAATCTTTTTCTCCTGTAATTTCTGTACACATCGTTTGTCCATTTTAACGTGGATGCTAAACTTCCAGCATATTATAACGTTTACAGCTCGTGTCTCAGGAGCGGGAGTGGGGAAGGGTGTTCCTGGATTTGATTGGGTTAGGTCAGTGCCAATGAAGAATATTAACCAATGGGCCGCTGTCAGTTATCTATGGGCCGGCGCGGCCCAAAAAAAATTAAAAAATTAAAACAAAGGCCTATAAATTATATCGGCGATTCGGCCCACCGATGGCCAGTCCAGCCCTGCTTTCACTCAAAAAAAAGTGGAAATCAAGAGAATAGTGGCAGCGCCACACTAGTTACAGAACATGCATCTCAGTGTCAGTCCAAATTACGCACAATAAGCAGTTTGAACCCACTGATGTAATGCCATTTATTTACTTTCTAAGTGTTAGTGCGCTCAGTGAAACTGAGTCCAGCGCGAGGGAGACCTGACTCAGAGGAGGAGAGGTTAGTGAGGCCAGCGTCTCCACGGCAGGTGACAGTGGACACGGACCTGCTGCGCCACGCATGGATGAAATAATGAAATAGTAAATATGACTACAGTATCTATAGAAACTACAGTATAACAGAAATATGTGCAGAATGAAGACAGTCAAGACGGCCCAGTGTTTGGTGGACCGGGTACACCTTGTTTACTTAATACCTACAAATCATCCACGGGATCAGTTACACATCACATGGTTGACTGCCCGACACAGCGTTTGTTCCTGGGGAGATGGATCCGTGCGTCCCGCCTCCTGTGCGCCATGGATGTCTGAGCCTGAGCAACTACTAACTATAAATATACAATGTTCCTGTTCCCAGCATTAGCACAACATTTTGCGATGGTTACCTTGTTACCTGTGACGATATATGCTAAATGTAACGTCTCTTTCACATTGGCGTGTGACTGACCTGCCTGGGCGCGTTTTCAGATGCCTGATGAATTTTGACGTTGTCGATCCGGTGTCGTGCCAATGTACTTACCCCCGCCAGGATTCCCCTGCCGCGGGAGCGCGCGTGCACTCAGAGTTTACCTGCTGCACTTCGCATTCACCTCTTAAATGGAACAAATAGCGACGTGGAGGACTCGACAGGGTTTTCCATAGTAACAAGGGTCTCTATTAATAAGGGTTTTTATCAGGCTATACGTTTATTTGTCTGTTACATTGTGTGACGTGTGAATTGTTTAATGCGTCCATTCTCTGTGGGTGTGTTCTGACGAGGATGCCTCGTCTTTGCTACCTGTCCCCCCTCCCCTCTAACGTGATTTCTGTTTCAATTTGATTTAGTTTAATATGGCTTTTCAATTAGCCGCTTTGTTCACCTGTCTGCCATATAAGTTACAGAGGGGATACACAAAATATCAGGCTGTTTTCACCTGATATTTTCTGTATCCTGTCCCCTAACTTGCAAAGGGTCTGTCCTCTCATCATGTGTGTTATGTCACATGTCTACCAGGTCACAATAAACAACATCAGATAATTTATCTTGGTGCCACACACCTTGCATGTAGCTGTTCGCTTATTGCCACTGTTTACAAAGTTATTGAAAGCTATACTAATGACAAAAGGCACAACTCCGGGAGTGTGCGCACATAAGGGATAACGCATGCGTTATGCACATTACGGCAAAGGGCAGGAGACATGCACTTGTCATACGTTTCCCCAAAATATACGCGCCAATAAAAGAAAATAGAAATACATTAATACATTTAGATTTAAAAAGCAATAACTGCATGAAAACAGGTTGTTGACGAGTCTCGAAGCTCAAGTCTGAAGTCTTTTTGGTCGAGTCAGAGTCAAGTCTGAAGTCAGCTGTTTGTGCGACTTAAGTGCGATTCGAGTCCGAGTCTCAGACTCGAGTCCCCATCTCTGACCCCTATTTCTCCCGTCTCACGGTCTTCATCATCGGATGGAGTTTGTTAAGTTTATAATTTCTTCACAAAGTAACTTTGTTTGTTTTCAAATTTGACCCATTTTCAAAAAGTTCAATTTTAAATTTTTATAGCATATGGAAAATAAATTGATAAAAGAACGTTAAAAAACATTGACACAAACATCTGAAAAGCTTCAGAAACGTCGGAAAAACATCAGGAAACACAAAACCATGGTTAAACTACCAACAAATTTGATATTTTTGTATCAATTGGTCATGTAGTGTATCTTAGAATATTGTGTCAGAATCACGTTATCAGACATGTCTTCATGTCTGATAAAACACAGACACTGTTTCAAAGGAACTAAAATGAGGAACTAACGCTACTGGACCATTGTTTGACAGCTATGACAGCCAACCAACCCGTTCTCACTCCCAACGCGTAAAATACTGTCAGTGGCTCTCAGCGTCAGAAACTGGACTTTGTCCTCTCCTCTGCCGTTGGAAATACTTCATTGCTAGAACACAATGATGACATGTGAGGGGGGTTTATCACCTCTGCGGTTTATGACGTAAATGCTTTCAAATGCATTTTCCCGGTAATAAAAACGTTGTAGGCAAGGCAAGCCAATTTTATTTGTATAGCACAGTTCAGCAGCAATGCAATTCAATGTGCTTTACATAAACCATCAAAACACAATCAAAAATCAAATATCAGATACATAAAACATTAAAACACAAGCAAAAATCAAATATAAGATACAATTTAATAATGAATTTAAAACACTTAATACTAAAATAAAAAACATAAAATCTAGAATAAAACTATGAAAAGTAGATCAAATTCAAGAGTAAATTCCTAATTGTGTGCAAGTAATCAACAAAAGGCAGCATTGAAAAAAAACGTTTTCAGCCTCGATTTAAAGCAGTGAGAGTTGGTGCCGACCTACAGTTTATCTGAAGTTTGTTCCAGATATGTGGTCCATAAAAACTGAATGCTGCGTCTCCCTTTTTTGTTCTGATTCTGGGGATAGCAAGCAGACCTGTCCCTGACGATCTTAGAGATCTATGGGGCTCATAGTTTAGAATCAGATTTGAAAGGTAAATAGGTCCTAAACCATTTAGTGATTTATAAACTAGCAGAAGTATTTTGTAATCTATTCTTTGTTTCACAGGAAGCCAGTGTAAAGACTTCAGAACTGGAGTGATGTGATCCACTTTCTTGGTGTTGGTAAGGACGCGAGCCGCAGCGTTCTGGATCAGCTGCAGCTGTCTGATCGATTTATTAAGAATACTCCGTTGCAGTAGGCAAGTCTGCTGAATACAAAAGCGTGGACTAATTTTTCCAGGTCCTGTTGACACATAATTCCTTTTAGTCTTGATATATATTTTTAGATGATAAAAGGCAGATTTGGTTACTGACTTAATGTGGCTGTTAAAATTCAGGTCAGAGTCCATAATTACGCTGAGGTTTCCGGCTCTGTCTGTTGTTTTTGCCATTGTTCTTTGTAGATGAGTGCTGATTTTTAGTCGTTCATGTTTTGGGCCGAATATGATTACCTCTGTTTTCTCGTTGTTTAGTTTCAGAAAATTCTGGCACATCCAGACGTTGATTTGTTCAATACAGCTAGCCAGCTGTATTATTGGACTATAGTCCCCTGGCGACAAGGCTATATAAATCTGTGTATCGTTCGCATAACTGTGATAGCTTATGTTGTTGCTTTCCATTATTTTTTGGTAGGGGCAGCATGTAGATGTTGAACAGTAGAGGCCCCAGGATGGAGCCTTGGGGAACTCCACGTGTCAAGCTTGTAAGATCAGAAGCAAAGTTACCTATTGATACATAGTAATTTCTATTCTTTAGATATGATTCAAACCACTTTAGTACTGTGCCAGAAAGGCCAACCCAGTTTTCCAGTCTGTTTAGTAAGATGTCGTGGTCAACCGTGTCAAACGCAGCACTGAGATCTAGTAATACTAGTACTGTAGTTTTTCCACTGTCCGTGTTCAAGTGTAGCTATATCATTAAAGGTGAGCTGAAAGATGAGATGGAAGATGGTGTATGGTGTTTTAAGCCCCCAATGTCGTCTACCAGGCAGCGCTGCATGGAAGGCACTAGGGTTAGGCAATGGTTAGGGTTAGGTGCCTTGAAGTCAACGGTGGGGGCTTAAAACACCACTGAGCATGGAAGATGTACAGTCAAAAATTTTCTCATGCCTTGATGTCGGTCTATATTCAGTGGGCAGTGATACGCTATTATTGCTTTGCATTATCTGCTTTCTGTTACGATCCACTGTCTGGTCCAGTCGCAGTGGCGTGAACTGGCAGCTTTTCATGCTGCAGACCACTGTTTCTTCGTGAGTAGTTTAAAGTGTAAACTCAAATTGTTGTGAACCTTTGGTGTAAACTCGCCTTAAAACAAACGCCCCCCGAAGGCACCGCAACGCCCCCCTTTACACAATATTGCTTCCAGCGCCCCCCGTCATCCTCTCAACGCCTCCCTGGGGGGGGAATCCATTCAGCAAACAGTGAAAAGAAGAACCAGACGCAGTGTGTGGGACTGTCCTTGGTAAGTTTCCAGTGGGAGATTAAGATCACTGCTGACTGAGGGCATCTATGCAAGCGTGCCTAATATGTTGTGCTTTTGAACAAGCCCTGACATGAGCTCCTCACCTTTAGACCCTCAGGATAGAAAGGTAAACACCAGACATCCTGACACATCCATCTCCCTCTTCTTTACTTCCCTCCGTCCCTCTGGTGTTATTCACACCACACGTACATACTATCCTGTTTTCATCCATGTATTTACTTAAGGTGAGTAAGCTGTAAAATCTTATCAGATTGTCTGATCTCCAAACAAGAATAATACACTCAAAAGACTGTGATCAACCCTTGTTAAACAATGGGGGATTATGTACACAATTACAAAATTGGACCTTCCAGTCAATGAGGCGTATAACAACCATTCACAGGGTTTCGCCTCTCATTATAAGATGTAGGCACCACCCTGGCTCTAGCTTTTCCAACGTTTTAGACACAGATATGGTGATAATAATGCTACCAAATGATGTGAAAAAGAGATGCACAACTACCAAAAAGAGACACAAAAATCCCACAAAGAGACACAAAATGTATGGGGGAAAAATGTAACATTTTCTTGAGGAAAGACCCTTAACCAAATATGCGCACCTAAGTCTTCCACAAACCGAGGGAAAACACTGATCAATATGAACAATTATTGTCTGATAAACAAAATTCCTTTGACATTTGTTGGTGTATTTATACCAAATCCCTTTGACATTTTGGGAAACAAAAATGGGCAAATGTGATATGTGTCTTTGTAGCCTCAAAGCGCTACCATTGGGCCCATTCTGACCCAGGCCTATAGTGAGTGGTGAGTGATTTTCATTCTAGCAGTTCATCCGATAAGCAGCCTGAGGAATGCTTTGAGTGAAAGCTTCTCAGCCAATCAGCGGCTTCTACCCCTTAAGCCCGCCCACAGGCTGCATCGTCACCAGCAAGTGATCCAATGAAATGAATGACGTTGGCGCGGAAGCTTTTCAAGCTAGCTCAATGAGACAGACACAGACGGCAGCTATTAGCTAATATCAAACGCAAAGCTAAGCAGCTTGTTTTCATTTAAATTCAGCAAGAAACGCTCCGAGTATTTTGATATACGAACTTTCTGTGCATGGATAGACAGGGATTACAACTAATGAGAATTCCTTGATTTTCGATTCACTGATGTTGCTACATTTCCCCCAAAACTCACAAAAGCCGGTCAGTACAGTCCCCATACCGTAACTCCATTAGGTGGGTGTGGCAGTGAGTCACATGGACTAGATTCAGGTAATTGGCAGTTTCAAATAACTTTCTATTTCCTTGAAGTCTAGAGCATGTTGGATTACTCACCAGTCTGCCCAGCAGGAGGAAGACAACGTGAATTTAAATACAACTCTGGATTGATTTGCAAAACACAAGTGCTGCAGAACTAAAGTGTAGAATCTGCTCCAAAAAACCAATCCAACAGGGGAGACTTCCTGTCCTCACTCTTTCATTACCCTTTCAGGGGGGTGTCCTGGCTCAGAATGGGCCATTTGGGTGGAAACATATCAAGTGGGGGTTCTGGGCTATCCTGGTCCTACCAGACACTGGACCAGAGTATCCTGGTCCTACCAGACTCTGGTACAGACTAGCCTGGTCCTACCAGACTCTGGTCCAGAGTGAGTAGCCTGGTCCTACCCAGACTCTGGTCCAGACTAGCCTGGTCCTACTAGACTCTGGTCCAGAGTGAGTATCCTGGTCCTACCAGACTCTGGTACAGACTAGCCTGGTCCTACCAGACTCTGGTCCAGAGTGAGTAGCCTGGTCCTACTAGACTCTGGTCCAGAGTGAGTAGCCTGGTCCTACCAGACTCTGGTCCGGACTAGCCTGGTCCTACGAGACTCTAGTTGCTCCAGAGGCGTGCAACCTCTGACATATGTAGCAATTGTAAGCAAAGCGTCAGCTAAATGACATGTAATATAATGTAATGAAAAAAAGAAGACAGAGACAGAATTGTCCTGGTACTCGTCTTCCTCTCCCTCGTGCAGGAAGTTTTCTTACTTTCTCTGTGTGTTTCTCTTTACAGTATTGTTTCTTTTGTAATAAAACAATGATTAATGAGTGGAGTGATCAAGGAGACATTTCACCCGTCACATAACAGAAGTGACATCATGTAAGAGTACTTTGGTACTTTATTCAACAATCTGAACAAAGGAGAGACCATGTGTACACACAAGACATATGTACTCCATAGTGTCTAACTTAACATGAAAGTGAACAGTACTTATACATTTTGGTGGTCACAGAAAATAGCCTCCACACCTTATATGGACGACTCTGTTACCTGACACTTAAGTCCTGACAGAGTCGATCTTAGAATAGGTGACCACATGCATGTTGTAAACAGCTCTTGTGTCCTTCACCCCATACAAGATACATTTAAACCTGAATGTCAACCTATCATCTTTTCCACACAAAATCAGCCCAAATATGTCCTCTTTTACTGTATGTACTACAGTAACATATGGTCATGTACTACAGTAACATATGGTTTACTGTATGTACTACAGTAACATACGGTCATGTGATTGAAAGAACTTCAACACCTGAGTGTGTTTCCTAGATGGAATCAGCTGTGATTGATATTTGCATAACTTCAATCAGCTGTTTCTCAGTAGCAATGGAATAAAATGCAGGGGATATGTTTGTGTTTCAATTTACAATATGAACAGCTGTTCACTGTGACTTTAGCCTATACGTTAGGTTTAGAACATGATGTTATCTGTTCTGACTCACAGTGTGAAAGCATTTGTGAATTTGGTCAGTAAAAATCCATTGTTTTAGTCTTGGTTGAGCTTGTATGTGAAAGACGTTCAAGTATTTTAAATGTGTGTTAACTGTATGCAACTTGTGTCAAAGCAACAAGAAATGTGTTAATTGTATAGCATACACAGACGGATGGTGTACTAACTGTGTTAAGAGTTTAGGAAAGTTGTTAAAAGTATTCAAAGAATTGTCATAGCAATCGTAAAAAAATGTATTTCTTCCTCTTTCTTGTGTGTTTGTGTGTGTGTGTGTGTGTGTGTGTGTGTGTGTGTGTGTGTGTGTGTGTGTGTGTGTGTGTGTGTGTGTGTGTGAGAGTGTGAGCGTGGTTTCTATAAAAGAGAAACAAAATACAAATGAATAAAGGAATCATATGTATACACTCATTCCTCCTTAAGCAGTAATATACATAACCAAACATAGTACAAACAATAGTCAGAATATGGCTAAACTCCACCAATGTAAGCAGACAAAAAGGATTATAAATATATATGGGATTCACAGAGTACAGTCAGTACTGTCACAGAGAAAGCAGGTGTACCATAACAAGCATGGTGTGGGCTTTCAAGAGACCAGATGAGTATCTATTAATCCAAAATGACTACATCTGGGGTCCGTTTCAGGTAGGAGGTTCAACAAACTCTGAGTCTGAGCCTGATCTCTGAGTTGATTGAGCCTGAGATGGAAACTCTGAGTTTTCGGTTTCACAACGGCTGATTCGAGTTGGTTCAATCAACTCGGAGCAGGTTGACTCAGGGTTACGCGCGTGCACCAAAGACAGCATGAATGGAGCCATGATACTACGATTCACCATGGCAACAAACACAAACAAACGGGTCGGCGGACATACTCATGCGCACATACAGCGAGTTTGAACATGTATTTAGTTAAAAAAGCAACACAGCGGCTGCTGCAAAAAGAGAGAAATTGCGCTGGAGAAAATTGGTGCTAGAGTAAATGCGTATATTCCAATATGATGTATATCATATTTAATCATAAGCTAATATTACTTCAAATCTATTTCAGGTAGGTGCAATACTGCGGGCGAAAAAGTCCTAGGCTACTAATCCCATTCTGAGGCTGCAGCACCATCATTAACAGAATTATAATTCATAATCTTTCATTTCAAAGGGTTTACATCATTCACCTGCAATCCTGTGGAACTCCTTTTTAATGGCTCTGACTGGTCTGTGTCCAGGAACACTACACATGTTTAAACTCTTTAGATAGGCTACTTTCACTGACCCGTAGACACTCACGCTCAAAGTGGACGCTGCTTAAATTTTGTTATAAATTTGACGCATTAAATCTTCAAAATATATGGTCATGCTGCACATCGGTTGAAAGCTTAGACTGTCAGGATTTAATTAAGCCCAGACACAAAGCATGAGATGATTTATAGCAGTTAAACAACGTTTCAGAGCGATCTCTTCTGACGGCGCTTTATTAAAATTATTATTATCACCAATGTTGTAAAGAAAACTGTAATGCAAGAATGTGCTGGGATGTAGAGCATGTCCACGATGGGTGACGTTACTGATATGAGGATGATAAGGTTATGTAGCTTACATAACTGATAGACTGGGAAGAAAAACCATAGCGCTCAAATAAGTTATCCGGAAATTAAAAAGCGTCAATATCATCTTCCGACATATGTTTAACTCCCTGCCATACAGCGTCTTCATCAACGGATCGTCGATAAAAGGAAATGTCATGTTTTGAGAAAAAACTATGTTTTAAAGTCAGCCTAACAGTTAATAAACCAACAATGTTTTATTTTATTCACGCCGATATAACAAACTGGTCTGAAATGCTCCTGATCCAGACTGAATGAATGAATGAGGAAATGAAGAGCTCTGTGTCAGAGGGAGGAGCGTTAATTCTCTTCATACATCCATGGGGAGGAGTCTGAGAGAAACTCCAGGTTTCTTGAAGAAAACCTGCTCCCGACCAGGTTAGGTTCATAGGCTCAGTTACCATAGTAACTGACTCTGAGGTTAAGTTACCATAGTAACTGACTCAGAGGTTAAGTTACCTCTCTTTCTGAAACGGAAAACTCAGAGTTTCCCTCATCTCAGGCTTAACAAACTCAGAGTTTCCACTAATCCTCCTACCTGAAACGGACCTCTGGTGTCTATCAACTGAATCTGTATGGATCAGTTGATCCTCCTGTGTCAATTTGAATTGCATCCCCAACTAATCAGTAATTAAAGGTCCAGTTTTTGAGTTGATTCTTAACAAAAAACCCTTTGTTCTTTCACCAATATGTGCTCATTCACGTGTAATTACTTCCACCAACTAATCAAAGTATTCTCGTAAGCGTAGAATCTGACATTCAGAATACATACTGGCGAATCGCTCGAATGTATTCAGCCATGTAGCGCCTCCATCTTTAAAATACATACTGTACCTCCGCCTTTTGCGCTTTTACACTCAGTGGCACCGTGACGAATGCCATGCTAACATTAGCTTGCATTCGTCGCTGATGTTAGCAATGAAATGGTACCAAAATAACCGAAACGTAAAACTTTATATAAATTATTACACTGGAAGGAACACTCACGGACGAAGTCGTACTTCTTGGAATAATACAGCCACCGCAGGAGTTACAACACGCTCTGAATGGGAGGGGCTAGAAAGTCATATTCAGCTGGTTGTCATATACAATTTCACCACTGGATAGGAGAAATTCTCACACAACGGAGCTTTGAAGTTTTTTAAGGTGGCAAAGTGAATAGGGCACCAATGTGCCGCAGAGAAATAAGCATTGCAGAGACTTGCGGCTGGTTGCCCAATCAAACACAACTGTCAGAGTCAGGTGGGAAGCTGTTGGGGGGTTCATGTTCTTGTTAATCCACCATGAGTCCATTAATGCTTTTAAACTTCAGAATAATACACTAGGTAGAGCTGAAGATCTTTGCCTGAACCCGACCAGACTGGATGGGCTCGGGCTTGCGCTCCGGGTTGCGCGGTAAATGAGCGGTCAGGTGATTAGCGCGAAAAATGGATGCTGAGGAGGTGAAACGGAGGCTGGCCTGTGGCGATTAAGTTTTGGTTGCACCGGCAAAGAAAGCAAAGTCTGAGGTGTGGAAAACATTTGACCATGTGCATAATGAGAATAATGAGCCCGTGGGTTAAATGTGAAATGCAAAAGATGCGACATTCTGTTAAAGTACGACAGCAAAACGACAGGGAATTCGTCCCTGAACAGGCATGTTGGTTGAAGCTGTTCCACACCTGCCAGACTGCGCACATTTGAATAATGTCGAGCTGTAAACGGGTTCAGGCTTTTAAAAAGCTGTCAATCAAAATGTAGCCTACTTGTCAGGCTCGGGCCCGATTACAGCTCTAACACTAGGAGTTGCTCAAATCTACTTTCCGTCATTTTCACAGCCCAGACGGTCTGCGTAACGTACATTTGGTCATCTGCCCATGTTTGTGAGGCTCTGCATTGGGGATGGATTCCAATAGAAAAGTTCAAATTTGGATCTGATTCCAAGCTGGTTATGTTATGTTAAACTCTGAATCTTTCATTCGTGATCTCTCTTGGATAATCTCTTTTGCCAACAACAAGTGATGACATCTACAAACACTAACTGCTAACTCAGTGACACAAGACTGACTGACAGAACAAGGCAGACCGCCTTAACTGAGACACTCCAAAGTCAACCAAACAACTGTGAAATGCAATACTGCATTGCAGAACCTTGTTCACATCTGTTGCCCATTTTATGCAGCAACACTAGCACTTATTGGTTGGGGAGCATCCACGGAGTGAAGTTGGATGTGGGAACAACACGTTTCTTTTCTGTCTCTGAAAAGAAACGTGTATCATAGGAAACATGTGGCAGGCTACGTCTTCCACAGGACAACAGTGGTGGTTAGCAGCAACAATAGTCTCGCATTGCCAGACCTTCCTCCACAGCGCTGCAAAGGAAGGTCTGGCTAGTCCACACAGCATTCTGGGATGGGAGGAAAACGTGCTCTGGTTTATTGGCATTTCTTTAAACCAATCACAATCATCTTGGACGGTGCTAAGCTCCGGATGGAGTGTACGTTCAAAAGTAGTTTTAGTCGTGCAGCAGAAAACTCAGATTGGACAGATAGTCTAGCTAGCTGTCTGAATTAACCAGAGTTAACCAGAGTCCTCACAAATCAGCCGGAGGTTAGAACGCCAACACAGAGGAAGAGGAAGGAAAGGGGCATCCGGCCGAAAAACTGGGACATCTGGCAGAATTTCTGGCGGCACCTGAACAATTATCGTGGAATGTCGTCAATATAGACTACAGCAACAGGGTCTGCAGGACAGGAAGCATCGCCCATTTCACATTGTTAGAAAGTTGTTTTGGTTTTTTAAATTTCCGTCACCTGTGATAAACATTAGCACCATCCACCAGCCAAATGCTGGTAAAATATGCAAGTGGCTGGTAGATTTGATTCACTCACCATCCAAAAAGCAATGATAATCTATTGAGTGGCTGGTAAAATTTGTATATTCACTGGCCATTTGACTGGTGGACGAAAAAGTAAATATTTAACCCTGGGTACAAATGGTAGTGTTACAAAAATGGACCTGCAAGTAAGCATATGTTATCGCCCCAGCTGCAAGCTTTAGTTGTTCTGCTGATTGCTGAGAATGTAACCGTGTTATGTTACCAAATACAATGGCGTCTAAAGCTGCTTGTTGTGCTCAGCTGTCTAAATGAAGGAACAATAACCCGACAAGCTTCTCAGGGCTGCTGCAGGGTGTCATGCAGCTGCATAGAACAGCCATGAGTATCAGTGGGAAGAGCACCGTGTTCAGAGTGAAAATAAACTTCTTCAACAACAACCTCAAACAGCTGCCCACCTTATCAACTCGTTTTGTTGAAGGCTAACTTCAGTTTATTGTGTTTAACCCTATGCAGCACTTCTGTAGTTGGTAATAACAAGTTATTAAAGAGGAAGAAGAGAAGAAGGCATGCTTTATTATTCATGCAAGGGGAAATTACATTTTTACTAGTCTATATATCCACGACGTTCTACTTCCGGGATTGCTCCGGTGCCGCTGGAAATTCTGCCAGATGTCCCTCTGTCCGTTACCTTCTTCTGTCTCTGTGTTGGTGTTCTAACCTCCGGCTGATTTGTGAGGACTCTGGTTAACTGCTCCTCAGATCTCTGCAGGGTAAATCCAGACAGCTAGCTAGACTATCTGTCCAATCACAGTTTTCTGTTGCACGACTAAAACTACTTTTGAATGTACACACGTTCCACCAAAACAAGTTCCTTCCTGAGACTATTTAGCAGAGGCACCGTGGCTCCGATTGTGGAGACGATTGTGATTGGTTTAAAGAAATGCCAATAAACCAGAGCGAGTTTTTCTCACATCCAGGAATGCTGTGTGGACTAACCAGACCCTCCTCCGCTGCGCTGTGGAGGAAGGCCATAGGTTTTCTTTCCAGATTTGTGCGGTGACATACGATATGGGGGGTCTGCATGTCCTCCCCCAAAATGTTGAGCAATAAACACTTAATTGCCTGCATTCTGGGGAATTTGTATGCAGCTATTTCTACCTTTTTCTGAATCAATTTAAATGTAAAGACATAATGGAATATAATGCAGTAATGCTCTCAAATAGGCCTTCATTCTCCTGTACATAGACTTTTCTAATCATCTCTACTGAGTCAGCAGCTGTGGGCATGAGTCACTCTTCTAACTGTGTTTTGTTATTATTACATGAGTTTGTCTTATGTTACAATATATAACCAAGATCAGAAAAATAACCCCATAAATATTGTGATTCATTGACTATTCCCCACATACACTCTATATTCCATATAGTCTAGAGAGTGTATGTGGTTTATTATGTCATATGAAGTACTATGACCGTGTTCCAAATACACTTTGTATGTTTATGGGTGTCATCCTTTCTTTTTCTTTTTAAAAAGCCTACTTTATTAGTTGTTTTTTAAACAAGTTTACTCATTTTCTGGGTCAAACAAGTTAAGTCACTGAGCCTCAAACTGGGACACCCCAGGAGTACTCAGAGTACCCCGTTCTTTGAAAAGACATAGTATCGCCGTGTACCGACCCACACTAAATGAGATAATGGGGTGTTATGGAGCCCCCCTGTGTATACTTAGCTAATAGACTCAGAATGTGCTTCAAGTAGGCTATAGTTAAAGTTTCTGGGTGCGTTTAGTCACCGACAAACCGTTATTCTCCGCACTGGTCTGAATGTTGTGGCAAAGAAGGGCGACTGGTATTAATGGTTGCCGCGGTCCCATGGAAACTAACGAGCTCACTTTGACCAGTCACCAAGGTGAACAGAAAACAACAGTCCTGGCCGAGGACGAGTTAGTTCATTTATTTATTGTGTTATGTTAATATGTGACTTACCTTTGGCTTTGTTTTTGGCCGTGCTGCCCGGCGACGGAGCCGTGTTTCTGAGTGCTCTCTGTCCCTCCACCCCGCGGTCCTCCTCCCCTCTGCCCGCGGCCAGCTGGGCTGTTGCTGCTCGGCTACTTCCACTGACTGACCGTCCGGTTGTGTAGCCTACCAAGCGGTGTACTGAGACGTGGCCGGTGGCTCTGCTGCAGGGCTGACTGCCAGTGAGTGGCATGGGCGGGGGCTGGTGTTCAGAGATAGAGGAGGGTAGAGGGGAGAGACCAGTGGGGCGGGCGGGACCAGAGCCAGTAACAGGCTCAGCTGCAGGACAGGAGTCCCGTGCTGCGACCTCTGAGGGTCTTTGTTACATCTGCTGAGTCAAGGTACACAAAGCCTCAACAGGTCTAGAGCAGGGGGCTTCAACGTGTATTAAGCCAAGAACCTGAGAGACTTAGGGAGACGGATCAGGCCCCCCCGACTACATAATGGAATTTATTATGTCTGTATGTCAGCAGAGGGCACGAATGACCCATTTTTTTCTGGCTAGTGGGACCTTGAGCCTCCTGCCAGATGGCAACACTGTAAAAAATACTTTGTTACAAGTTAAAGTCCTGCATTGAAAATGTTACTTAAGTAAAAGTATGTAAGCATCATCAGGAAAATGTAGTTTTTCTGTTTTTCTGTACAATTTAAAATGTAAGGCAGTTCATGGTAGGAAGTGCAGGGCAGCCTTAAACTAAAATAGTTTATTATGATTATCTGTGTGTAGAATAAAGATCCAGATAGCAGTTCTGGGGCCTCTTCTGTTTAACATCTACATGCTCCCACTGGCTCAGATTATGGAAAACAACAAAATCAGTTACCATAGTTATGCAGATGACACAAATATACATAACCTTATCGCCAGGGGACTATAGTCCAACACAAACACTGAGTAAGTGCATTGAACAAATTAACTGGACGTGCCAGAACTTTCTTAAAATCAA
>CM042431.1:1210000-1255000 GCA_023631565.1 Gymnocephalus cernua
AATGGACAAAACATCAGAAAGTGTCAAAAACGAAAAAAGAAACGTTGACATTTTTTTATTCAAGACAACACAAGGGTTAATTGCTGTCACAAATTGTCATAAACATACAAATTGTAAAAAATATAGACAATCTATTGATATTTTCTATACATTGCCATTGCTTCAAATAGCAGTAAAAGAAAAGCATGTTCCAGGGCCAGAACTGGTGTACTTCCTGCATAGAAACCAGTCCAGGAAAAGGTTATGAAGTCTATTAATTTGTGCACGTTTGTATAAAATACAGCCGCATTTCTAGAGGAATACAGCAAGTTCTTGGGAGGTCCATCGCTCATACTTGTTCAGTGATGAGTTCAAACTAGAAAGAAAAATCTGATAGTGATAAAAGGAAGTATTTACGTATGCCATAATGTAATTATAAAACTGACCTAATGGCTTTTTATTGAAGCTCAACCGGTCATTGATTTCAGTCAAAGAGTATCCGTGTTGGTCCTTGTGAGAAAGATGTAATATCGTCTGCTGGTGTATGGATACCTGGGGGGTCATGACAGGTGAGGTTTCCCCAAAGGTACGGGTACGGTGGTTAGAACCTGGTTCTGGAAAACAAATCTCTGTACGCGTTCAAAGACCCAGAGGAAGATGAGGAGGACGCTGACGTACTGGATCCAGGCTAGTTTGATGGTTTCCCAGAAGCCAGGACGATAGGTGGAAGGAGAAGGTTAAGGCACAAATAAAGGGGAAAGGGTTACGGACATTCAAACACTCATCGCCACTATATGCCCTCCTGGTAACGCTAACTCAGTAACCCTGAATCCACTGGTTAGATTCTGCTGAGTCGTCCTCAGTCCGTTAACACAGTAAACTCATTAATGAAGTAACCAGTGACCGTCCTTCCTTTGCCGTACCTGAAGTTGCTGCATTCTGGCTGCTGTCTGGAGATTCCTTCATGCACAACTCGTATTCTTTCACATCTTTCATACCAGATGTTGTAACGGCGGCCATGTTGTGTATTGTTTAGGCTCCTCGCCACCACGAGACAAATCAGCGTTGCAGATTGAACGTGTAGCGTGACTTGAACGGCCTTCTTTTGACTGAAAGTTCTGCCAAATAAACACTTTTTCTGCTCACCAGTTCCATGTCCACTTTCTCACAGCCGACTGCATTGAACGCTCCACCTACGTAAACACCTTCCCGTAATCAACGGCGCCGTCATTACCGTCAAAGTGACAAAAAAGTGACAAAAAAAGTGACAAAAACGTGGAAAAAAAGTGACAAAAACGTGGAAAAAAGTGACAAAAACGTGGAAAAAAGTGACAAAAAAGGAAAAAAAGACCGAAACCCAACCCCGACAAATAGCCCAATATTCAGGCGGATGTGAAGCTGAATCCTGGATTCGGTGCTTCCCTGCTGAAAGTGACATATTATAAACACTTTAATTAAGAAAAGCATCTGAATATGTTTTCCACCACTGACGGCGTCATGCTACATCCTGTTGGGATTCTAATTCAAAATAATGACTGGCTACATTACACCTTACTTTCTACTTATTGTACACGCTAAAGTCATACGTTACCACAGAGGGTATATAAAAAGAACACACCTTCCTAAACATTATATTTATATATCTATATAGATATATAAAGGATATCTTATGACCTCCATAGGGTACCGGATCTCCGCATTGAGCTGAAAGGGAGAGCCAGCAGCTCGGCCCACAGTCCAGACCGGCATGGGACAGGACAGTACTGTGGTCACTATGGTACAACAAAGAAAGGGACAAAACACACAGAGAGAAAAGAGAAAGTTGTCATATTTTACTATATGCACATGTGGAGGGTTGGGTAGACTGGCATTGCCAGACCTATGATGATTTGGAGATGAGTCACACAGTATATTTAGCAGCAAACAAGATGAGAGCATTCGTCAACTCACCGTTTCTGTCCTGGTAGCTCCGAATTATGTTGTCCAGGTCATACGCGCTCGCAAAGGGGCTGGAGCCATCGATCACGGACACCTTGGCATCAAACACAACAACAACGTCCCTCAGCATGTGGTAGCACTACACGAACATGCAATATTTATACTGTGATTATCAGAGGTGGAAGGTAACTAATTACAATGACTCACGTTACTGTAATTGAGTAGTTTTTTTGTATGTTATGCTGTATGTATGTTAGTATGTTTTGTTTGAAGTTTTTGTACTTTGTGTGCCATAAAACAGGTCGCTTTGGCAAAGTATCTGTTGACTAATTCAAACTCGAAAGCTGGAGAAATCTTTTCTTGCACCTCATTTCCACCGATTGCAGAACGGCTGCGGATCGGCTCCGCTGCGTGTCGTCTCCGTGCTCCGCCGTCCGTCAATACCCACCAGGTCCGGATGTGTTGTGGAGCGGCTGCGGCCCCGACTGACAGCTGAAGTCACTCTGACATATACAAATTCACGCGTGATCGCACGATATAACAGGATGTCGTTTCTATAAGCAGAACCACGAAACCAACAACAGTTGACTTCAGGCCTGTCTCCGCCCATTACGACGTTTTCAAGGTGTAGTGCGGGGAAATATGATCCGCCGTGAGCACGGTGTATTTTATTTTGAAATCTAACCAGATGTTTTATTTTGTTTCTGTGCTCGACTTCCTGTCCCGCACTATCTGCCGTGTGCTGAATTGCTACAGAGCTCTCGGGCGTCCGGCACAAATAGAAGCTCTGCGTAAGTGCTGCTCCGCAGCCGTTTCGCAACCGGTGGAAATTGAGGGTTAGACTTTTTCTCGCTTTTTGCTGTTTTTAGTGCTTTTTTCAAAAGATAAATTTGCTTTTTTCTGACGTTGTTGTTTAGACTTTATCTGCACTGTTCACTGTAGTTCAGTCTCTCCTTTCCTCTATTACATGCACCTCCCATTTCATCTCATCCAACCAACCAATCACTGCCTGAGTTCCTGGCTCACTATTGCACCTTCTCCCATTCATAAATTGTCCCTTTCACAATTCACTGCTTGTTTTCAGCTTCAGCGTCCTGCAGAGTGCTCTGCCAGGCGCTGCTCAAGCCTTGGACAATGTGGCCTGTCGAGTCTCACTGTGTGTCCAGATATTTTTTTCCATGTCATTCATGGGTGGCGAAGGCTGCCCTACTTGAACTGGCCTTGATGCCGAAAGGAAGAAAGGAGAAAACAAGAGAAAGAGAGAAAGACTGTAGCTAAGTTTCCATCCACTTGTCATTCGAATTATCTGAAGTTCGCTAAAAACATGTATGTGAATAAAGCCGGTGAAAGTGTACTGCGCAACTTGTAATAGTGCTTATGTGCCGGCTGATAGCGACATATCAGATATGTAGTTATGCAGATAAATTATGCCATTTCTTAAATTTTTGATATCTAAAATAGCTGTTATATGTCGCTCGTAAATTAAATATAAAAAATGCATCTCGTCTTCTCATATCTGTCTTTGTTGACACCCGCCATGTCTGCAAAGAATGCAAAAATGGTTATGGTTGCAACCATAAAATGACCTAAAACATAATCGCAATTCATTATTTATTCGGCAAATAACCACCAGCGGTATCTTCGCATACGCCGCTTAGCGATTGAGAGACAATACGATGAGATCGAACGCTCAAACTGTGTCGATAATCATGAAGTTCAATCGAATTTCACTGTTTCCAAAAGGCATTTTTCATTCGGTAACACGTGGATGGAAACATGGCTAGTGAGTGTGTGTCCACTCACGTTGTAAATGTTGTAGAGTCCCCGGTGGGGCAGGGGGGTCCTCTGCATCAGCCTCAGGTCTCCGCTGATGAACAGCTTAGCTCCCGGGACAGAAGACGAGTGCTGCACATAAGCCAGGCTCTGCATCACCACTGTGGACATCCGCTGGGAAAACACAACAAAATAATATGCTTTACTTTAGCTGGAACATTGACTAAGGCTGGCCTGGATGGGCCTGGATGGGACACACACACACACACACACACACACACACACACACACACACACACACACACACACACACACACGCACACATGCACTCACACACACACACACACACACAGTTGAACAAATGCTGTTTCTAAGACTTTACCGCAATGACAAAAAAAAAAATTACTTAGCTAATCCTTGAAGTTTACATTTCATATATATATATATATATATATATATATATATATATATATATATATATATATATATATATATATGTGAAACTAGGTACTGCAGTGGAATACATACAAAGAGCTTGTAGCTGAAGGTGAGCAGCAGTTGTACACTGTACACCTGTTCCTCAGGTTTTAGAGGTAGCTCCAGTTGAAAAATCAGGAGGTCCAACTTCCCATCCTGGTTCTGGTCCTCTTCTCGCACCTGTAGAGTAAACATAGTACATACTACATACTGCAATCATAGTAGGTTGCTGGTCTGATAACTAGTTTCTCAAATCCACTGTACTACTATACTTTAATCAAAATGACAAGCGGGACACTTGCACTTTTGAGGAAACTGCGGTGAGTGTGTTCTTACAGAGACGGCAGGCATCCGGAGGTTGGCACCAAGCATGTTGTTTAGATGGGGAAAGGTGCTCCAGGCGACGTAGTCTCCCTGAGTACTGGTCGCTGCCACCAGCAGAGTCTGGTACTGAAACCTCACAGCCGGTTGTTCCTCATAAGTGCTTCTTTTTATCCAGAAACCTAAAATAACATGGCTTTTAACAGCGAGCAAGCATTTCTAGAGAAGCAGTGGCAGAAGAAACTGTCCTGTCCTGTTAGTAGTGTCCTGAGGAGTGTCCTGTCCAGTGTCTCCATGACTGTCCTGTGTCTCCATGACTTTCCCGGGACAGTCAGACACTGTCCTGTGTCTCCCAGACACTGTCCAGTCATGGGAGACACTGGACAGTGTCTGACTGTCCCGGGACACTACTAACAGGACAGTTTTTGCTGCTGCATTTCTACTTCTTTAACAAAAGCGTTGGCGTTTCGGCGTACTTAATATATCTCACACTTCACTTGAGCTAGTGTTTGACATCATTAGCGTTACAGTAGCTAAGTTACTTTACCTTGGCTCCTGTAGGCAACGAGCAGAGGAGGGATGTAGGTGAGGCACAAAACAACAACCAGAAACAGAGTGGCTTTCGTGCAAACACTCGTTTTGTACCGAATCAATGCCGGGTGGGAATA
Source organism: Gymnocephalus cernua (assembly GCA_023631565.1). NCBI lineage: Eukaryota > Metazoa > Chordata > Actinopteri > Perciformes > Percidae > Gymnocephalus > Gymnocephalus cernua. The sequence continues at coordinate 1,215,157 of CM042431.1, forward strand.
GACTTCATAGAAAGCCATGAGTAACGATGTAAATACCGCTCGGAGCCCCCAGGGTTAGCTAGCTAGCTATGTGGCATCAAGTCCAGCGAACGCTAGCTAGCTAGCTAGCTAGTTAACGGTAATGCTCAAGCTAGCATAGATGGTAACGTAGCATGAGTGGCTAACGTGAGTCAACGCTCACAACAACAACAACAACAACAAACTGCAAGACAAACACAGATAACCTTTGTTAAGTAATTGAGGGCGTATTTTTGACAACACGTAGCGTATCAACATGCTATTTACGTTAGCCCCCAGTACCTAGCTTAGCTTAGCGTCTCACGGTTACCATGGCGGCCAATGGTAGCAGTCATGCTGCATTCAAGGAATGTCGGTAAAAAGGACGAACAGGAAGACCCTTTGGGAGTGTTCACACATGGTTATCATCCCAGAAGAAAAGGGTTACTTATCCCATAGTTTATTCCCACTGCTGGCCCTGTCACACATCATTTTAATAGCCTAAATTAGCTACTTTTACGGTGTTACGTACTGTATTTAGAGCGACTCCATAAAACCAGATACAAATAAACTTTGCAGCTCATTTTAAATTAGCTGGATCGATTATTAGTGTTATCAACTACATCTCATAGGCAACATATGTTACGCCACTACATGCATCACAGATCTGAGTACTTCCACCACCACTGCCTGGCTTATACAAGTCTAACTGTTAAGAGTGCTCAATTGATGCTGTGATTATTTCCGAGTGCACATGAAGGCAGCATCATTGTCCCCACCCCCCTCTGTCGGACGGTGACGTCACCTCCCTGCTAGACGGACAGCTGCAATCTTCGGACAGAAGAGACAGTTGTTGACGTTTTGTTTTGATCGCTTTTGTCTGCATTTTTGGACATTACGCCGACATCATCCGCGGATTGAGAAGCCTGCCTGTCGACTCTACCATCACGCCTCAGTGCGGGGATCCAGCAAAGATGAAATGGATGTTTAAAGAGGACCATTCCCTGGGTAAAGGGTTAGGATTGTTATGAAACAAGAGATGCACCCTCCTTTCTGTTTCGCTCTCACTGCGATTTTGCCATATAATTACACATATAGGTGCAGAGATGCATGTTTGTCACCGCAGCCAGCAGGTGACTGATACATAACTGCTAACGTTGCATGACTAGCAACAAATGCTAACACGTTTTTCCTGCAAGTCAAATGACCGCTGTCACCTTTTAATATTTGCTGATATGTTAGTCAGCTGTTTTTAGCCCCGAGGCGTGTCTTTCCGTTGCATGGAGTGATTTCATCGCAAAATAACTTTTTGCATTGCTTCACGCAGCTTGGTCTCGCCCTGCGGGGAATATGCTGCTGACAGAAGACACGAGCACGACTTTTGATTATTAGTAGTGAATTAGTAGTGCCCGTGTACTACATAGATGCTGAATTTAAGAGTGTTATCTTTGTATTTGTCCCAGAGCTTGTAACTTGTTCCACTACCAATAACACGTTATGGTTTCAGGGGAACATTTATTCATTTTGAGTTCTCTCCATACTCAGACAGCTGAAGTATGTTGTTTAAGAGCTTAATAAGTGACATTTCTGTCTCCTGTGTTCATAATCATATTGGCTTCAGATAACCTCGACTCTCCTTTTTAAAGAAGCACTGCTGCTGGTCTTGCAGAGATGTTTCTAAAAGTAGGCCTCTTATCTGGGCTAATGAGAGCGTGCAAAGTGTTGAACCTAAATGGATCTGCCACATCTTATCACCCATCACCTGTCTGGCCTCTGCTCAGTGTCTGCCTGCTGCATCTGGTCCTGATAACAAAGCATATATGTAGGCCTACTGGAAGTACAAGCACTGTCACTCTTTAGATAATAAATACTACATACAATGTTTAGTCTCACTTAATAAAGACTGTATGAAGATAATCACACGTTGACTTGGTGTATAGTTGCATCCACTCCCCTGTCCGTTCAGGCTGCTGCTAGTTTATATGCTGTGCTTGATCTGTCATACGGAGCATTGTCTCGGACAAGGCTTGGCTGTGTTTGGCAGTCAGGCTCGAGAAGAGGCTCCCAAGAGGCCTCACTCATCCCTTTAATCCTGACTTCCTGTTTGTTTCCTGTCTCTCCCTCAGAGCACCGATGTGTGGAGTCAGCCAAAATACGAAACAAATATCCTGACAGGGTACCGGTGAGTACGGGGGAAGGTGGGGTTTTTGCAGTGGGATGGAGGGGGGTTAAGGGTACAGATCGAGTGAGTGACAGAGAGTCAAGAGATAAGGAGTGAGCGTCTGGTTGAGTAAATGACAGGGACGGGTGGTAAAGAAGAGAATGAGTGAGTGGTAAAAACAGCCTCGATGGACAGATAAGAGAGCAGCTCAGAGAACCAGGGTTCCAACTGTGACCCCAATGAAAAATGTCTGCTTTCATATTCACCTTATAGTCTCGCTTTGCCAGACCTTCCTCCACAGCGCTGCGAAGGAGGGTCTGGCTAGTCCACACAGCATTCTGGGATTGGAGGAAAACATTCTCTGGTTTATTTGCATTTCTTTAAACCAATCACAATCGTCTTGGGCGGTGCAAAGCTCCAGGCGGCGCCACGGTGCCTCTGCTAGAGACTTGGAACAGGGCAAATAGTTAAAGTTCCTTATATTGTGTAAGCTTACTGCATTGTTAGATATTTCCTAAGACAAAGGGCTCAACACTGAAGGGATTGTAAACAAGATCATTAAGATGTGCTTTCAACGCTTTAAAGCTGCACAGGTCAATAGTATTATATTAGCAACCCACAGAGAATGTAACACTATAGGGCGCACCATCAATTTCCTTCCACTAAAAGTGCTGTTGTTGCCACTGAAGGGCTCAGATTGTTATTCTAAGTGTATGATAACATTAAAGGAAAATATCTTTTTGTTATAGAGTGAGATCACAGCCCTGAAATCACCATCACCAAACCCACCAGACTCCATGTAAATAATTAGTACTTTTAACGTGTATAGAGCCAGACTCCATGTAAATAATCAGTACTTTTAGCGTGTACAGAGCCAGACTCCATGTAAATAATCAGTACTTTTAGCGTGTATAGAGCCAGACTCCATGTAAATAATCAGTACTTTTAGCGTGTATAGAGCCAGACTCCATGTAAATAATCAGGACTTTTAGCGTGTATAGAGCCAGACTACATGTAAATAATCACTACTTTTAGCGTGTATAGAGCCAGACTCCATGTAAATAATCACTACTTTTAGCGTGTATGGAGCCAGACTCCATGTAAATAATCACTACTTTTAGCGTGTATAGAACCAGACTCCATGTAAATAATCACTACTTTTAGCGTGTATAGGGCCAGACTCCATGTAAATAATCACTACTTTTAGCGTGTATGGAGCCAGACTCCATGTAAATAATCACTAATTTTAGCGTGTATAGAGCCAGACTCCATGTAAATAATCACTACTTTTAGCGTGTATAGAGCCAGACTCCATGTAAATAATCACTACTTTTAGCGTGTATAGAGCCAGACTCCATGTAAATAATCAGGACTTTTAGGGTTTATAGAGCCAGACTCCATGTAAATAATCACTACTTTTAGCGTGTATAGAGCCAGACTCCATGTAAATAATCACTACTTTTAGCGTGTATGGAGCCAGACTCCATGCAAATAATCACTATTTGTAGCGTGTATAGAGCCAGACTCCATGTAAATAATCACTACTTTTAGCGTGTATAGAACCAGACTCCATGTAAATAATCACTACTTTTAGCGTGTATAGGGCCAGACTCCATGTAAATAATCACTACTTTTAGCGTGTATGGAGCCAGACTCCATGTAAATAATCACTACTTTTAGCGTGTATAGGGCCAGACTCCATGTAAATAATCACTACTTTTAGCGTGTATAGAGCCAGACTCCATGTAAATAATCACTACTTTTAGCGTGTATAGAGCCAGACTCCATGTAAATAATCACTACTTTTAGCGTGTATAGAGCCAGACTCCATGTAAATAATCAGGACTTTTAGGGTTTATAGAGCCAGACTCCATGTAAATAATCAGGACTTTTAGCGTGTATAGAGCCAGACTCCATGTAAATAATCAGGACTTTTAACGTGTATAGAGCCAGACTCCATGTAAATAATCAGGACTTTTAACGTGTATAGAGCCAGACTCCATGTAAATAATCAGGACTTTTAGCGTGTATAGAGCCAGACTCCATGTAAATAATCACTACTTTTAGCGTGTATAGAGCCAGACTCCATGTAAATAATCACTACTTTTAGCGTGTATAGAGCCAGACTCCATGTAAATAATCACTACTTTTAGCGTGTATAGAGCCAGACTCCATGTAAATAATCACTACTTTTAACGTGTATAGAGCCAGACTCCATGTAAATAATCACTACTTTTAGCGTGTATAGAGCCAGACTCCATGTAAATAATCACTACTTTTAGCGTGTATGGAGCCAGACTCCATGTAAATAATCACTATTTTTAGCGTGTATAGAGCCAGACTCCATGTAAATAATCACTACTTTTAGCGTGTATAGAGTAAGACTCCATGTAAATAATCACTATTTTTAGCGTGTATAGAGCCAGACTCCATGTAAATAATCACTACTTTTAGCGTGTATAGAGCCAGACTCCATGTAAATAATCACTACTTTTAGCGTGTATAGAACCAGACTCCATGTAAATAATCACTACTTTAAGCGTGTATGGAGCCAGACTCCATGTAAATAATCACTACTTTTAGCGTGTATAGAGCCAGACTCCATGTAAATAATCACTACTTTTAGCGTGTATAGAGCCAGACTCCATGTAAATAATCACTACTTTTAGCGTGTATAGAGCCAGACTCCATGTAAATAATCACTACTTTTAGCGTGTATAGAGCCAGACTCCATGTAAATAATCACTACTTTTAGCGTGTATAGAGCCAGACTCCATGTAAATAATCACTACTTTTAGCGTGTATAGAGCCAGACTCCATGTAAATAATCACTACTTTTAGCGTGTATAGAGCCAGACTCCATGTAAATAATCACTACTTTTAGCGTGTATGGAGCCAGACTCCATGTAAATAATCACTATTTTTAGCGTGTATAGAGCCAGACTCCATGTAAATAATCACTACTTTTAGCGTGTATAGAGTAAGACTCCATGTAAATAATCACTATTTTTAGCGTGTATAGAGCCAGACTCCATGTAAATAAAAACTATTTTTAGCGTGTATAGAGCCAGACTCCATGTAAATAAAAACTATTTTTAGCGTGTATAGAGCCAGACTCCATGTAAATAATCACTACTTTTAGCGTGTATAGAACCAGACTCCATGTAAATAATCACTACTTTAAGCGTGTATGGAGCCAGACTCCATGTAAATAATCACTACTTTTAGCGTGTATAGAGCCAGACTCCATGTAAATAATCACTAATTTTAGCGTGTATAGAGCCAGACTCCATGTAAATAATCACTACTTTTAGCGTGTATAGAGCCAGACTCCATGTAAATAATCACTACTTTTAGCGTGTATAGAGCCAGACTCCATGTAAATAATCAGGACTTTTAGGGTTTATAGAGCCAGACTCCATGTAAATAATCACTACTTTTAGCGTGTATAGAGCCAGACTCCATGTAAATAATCACTACTTTTAGCGTGTATGGAGCCAGACTCCATGCAAATAATCACTATTTGTAGCGTGTATAGAGCCAGACTCCATGTAAATAATCACTACTTTTAGCGTGTATAGAACCAGACTCCATGTAAATAATCACTACTTTTAGCGTGTATAGGGCCAGACTCCATGTAAATAATCACTACTTTTAGCGTGTATGGAGCCAGACTCCATGTAAATAATCACTACTTTTAGCGTGTATAGGGCCAGACTCCATGTAAATAATCACTACTTTTAGCGTGTATAGAGCCAGACTCCATGTAAATAATCACTACTTTTAGCGTGTATAGAGCCAGACTCCATGTAAATAATCACTACTTTTAGCGTGTATAGAGCCAGACTCCATGTAAATAATCAGGACTTTTAGGGTTTATAGAGCCAGACTCCATGTAAATAATCAGGACTTTTAGCGTGTATAGAGCCAGACTCCATGTAAATAATCAGGACTTTTAACGTGTATAGAGCCAGACTCCATGTAAATAATCAGGACTTTTAACGTGTATAGAGCCAGACTCCATGTAAATAATCAGGACTTTTAGCGTGTATAGAGCCAGACTCCATGTAAATAATCACTACTTTTAGCGTGTATAGAGCCAGACTCCATGTAAATAATCACTACTTTTAGCGTGTATAGAGCCAGACTCCATGTAAATAATCACTACTTTTAGCGTGTATAGAGCCAGACTCCATGTAAATAATCACTACTTTTAACGTGTATAGAGCCAGACTCCATGTAAATAATCACTACTTTTAGCGTGTATAGAGCCAGACTCCATGTAAATAATCACTACTTTTAGCGTGTATGGAGCCAGACTCCATGTAAATAATCACTATTTTTAGCGTGTATAGAGCCAGACTCCATGTAAATAATCACTACTTTTAGCGTGTATAGAGTAAGACTCCATGTAAATAATCACTATTTTTAGCGTGTATAGAGCCAGACTCCATGTAAATAATCACTACTTTTAGCGTGTATAGAGCCAGACTCCATGTAAATAATCACTACTTTTAGCGTGTATAGAACCAGACTCCATGTAAATAATCACTACTTTAAGCGTGTATGGAGCCAGACTCCATGTAAATAATCACTACTTTTAGCGTGTATAGAGCCAGACTCCATGTAAATAATCACTACTTTTAGCGTGTATAGAGCCAGACTCCATGTAAATAATCACTACTTTTAGCGTGTATAGAGCCAGACTCCATGTAAATAATCACTACTTTTAGCGTGTATAGAGCCAGACTCCATGTAAATAATCACTACTTTTAGCGTGTATAGAGCCAGACTCCATGTAAATAATCACTACTTTTAGCGTGTATAGAGCCAGACTCCATGTAAATAATCACTACTTTTAGCGTGTATAGAGCCAGACTCCATGTAAATAATCACTACTTTTAGCGTGTATGGAGCCAGACTCCATGTAAATAATCACTATTTTTAGCGTGTATAGAGCCAGACTCCATGTAAATAATCACTACTTTTAGCGTGTATAGAGTAAGACTCCATGTAAATAATCACTATTTTTAGCGTGTATAGAGCCAGACTCCATGTAAATAAAAACTATTTTTAGCGTGTATAGAGCCAGACTCCATGTAAATAAAAACTATTTTTAGCGTGTATAGAGCCAGACTCCATGTAAATAATCACTACTTTTAGCGTGTATAGAGCCAGACTCCATGTAAATAATCAGGACTTTTAGGATTTATAGAGCCAGACTCCATGTAAATAATCACAACTTTTAGCATGTATAGAGCCAGACTCCATGTAAATAATCACTACTTTTAGCGTGTATAGAGCCAGACTCCATGTAAATAATCACTACTTTTAGCGTGTATAGAGCCAGACTCCATGTAAATAATCAGGACTTTTAGGGTTTATAGAGCCAGACTCCATGTAAATAATCACTACTTTTAGCGTGTATAGAGCCAGACTCCATGTAAATAATCACTACTTTTAGCGTGTATAGAACCAGACTCCATGTAAATAATCACTACTTTTAGCGTGTATAGGGCCAGACTCCATGTAAATAATCACTACTTTTAGCGTGTATGGAGCCAGACTCCATGTAAATAATCACTACTTTTAGCGTGTATGGAGCCAGACTCCATGTAAATAATCACTACTTTTAGCGTGTATAGAGCCAGACTCCATGTAAATAATCACTACTTTTAGCGTGTATGGAGCCAGACTCCATGTAAATAATCACTACTTTTAGCGTGTATGGAGCCAGACCATGTAAATAATCACTATTTTTAGCGTGTATAGAGCCAGACTCCATGTAAATAATCAGTACTTTTAGCGTGTATAGAGCCAGACTCCATGTAAATAATCAGGACTTTTAGCGTGTATAGAGCCAGACTCCATGTAAATAATCACTACTTTTAGCGTGTATAGAGCCAGACTCCATGTAAATAATCACTACTTTTAGCGTGTATAGAGCCAGACTCCATGTAAATAATCACTACTTTTAGCGTGTATAGAGCCAGACTCCATGTAAATAATCACTACTTTTAGCGTGTATAGAGCCAGACTCCATGTAAATAATCACTACTTTTAGCGTGTATAGAGCCAGACTCCATGTAAATAATCACTACTTTTAGCGTGTATGGAGCCAGACTCCATGTAAATAATCACTATTTTTAGCGTGTATAGAGCCAGACTCCATGTAAATAATCACTACTTTTAGCGTGTATAGAGTAAGACTCCATGTAAATAATCACTATTTTTAGCGTGTATAGAGCCAGACTCCATGTAAATAATCACTATTTTTAGCGTGTATAGAGCCAGACTCCATGTAAATAACCACTACTTTTAGCGTGTATAGAACCAGACTCCATGTAAATAATCACTACTTTAAGCGTGTATGGAGCCAGACTCCATGTAAATAATCACTACTTTTAGCGTGTATAGAGCCAGACTCCATGTAAATAATCACTACTTTTAGCGTGTATAGAGCCAGACTCCATGTAAATAATCACTACTTTTAGCGTGTATAGAGCCAGACTCCATGTAAATAATCACTACTTTTAGCGTGTATAGAGCCAGACTCCATGTAAATAATCACTACTTTTAGCGTGTATAGAGCCAGACTCCATGTAAATAATCACTACTTTTAGCGTGTATAGAGCCAGACTCCATGTAAATAATCACTACTTTTAGCGTGTATAGAGCCAGACTCCATGTAAATAATCACTACTTTTAGCGTGTATGGAGCCAGACTCCATGTAAATAATCACTATTTTTAGCGTGTATAGAGCCAGACTCCATGTAAATAATCACTACTTTTAGCGTGTATAGAGTAAGACTCCATGTAAATAATCACTATTTTTAGCGTGTATAGAGCCAGACTCCATGTAAATAAAAACTATTTTTAGCGTGTATAGAGCCAGACTCCATGTAAATAAAAACTATTTTTAGCGTGTATAGAGCCAGACTCCATGTAAATAAAAACTACTTTTAGCGTGTATAGAACCAGACTCCATGTAAATAATCACTACTTTAAGCGTGTATGGAGCCAGACTCCATGTAAATAATCACTACTTTTAGCGTGTATAGAGCCAGACTCCATGTAAATAATCACTACTTTTAGCGTGTATAGAGCCAGACTCCATGTAAATAATCACTACTTTTAGCGTGTATAGAGCCAGACTCCATGTAAATAATCACTACTTTTAGCGTGTATAGAGCCAGACTCCATGTAAATAATCAGGACTTTTAGGATTTATAGAGCCAGACTCCATGTAAATAATCACAACTTTTAGCATGTATAGAGCCAGACTCCATGTAAATAATCACTACTTTTAGCGTGTATAGAGCCAGACTCCATGTAAATAATCACTACTTTTAGCGTGTATAGAGCCAGACTCCATGTAAATAATCACTACTTTTAGCGTGTATAGAGCCAGACTCCATGTAAATAATCACTACTTTTAGCGTGTATAGAGCCAGACTCCATGTAAATAATCAGGACTTTTAGGGTTTATAGAGCCAGACTCCATGTAAATAATCACTACTTTTAGCGAGTATAGAGCCAGACTCCATGTAAATAATCACTACTTTTAGCGTGTATAGAGCCAGACTCCATGTAAATAATCACTACTTTTAGCGTGTATAGAGCCAGACTCCATGTAAATAATCAGGACTTTTAGGGTTTATAGAGCCAGACTCCATGTAAATAATCACTACTTTTAGCGAGTATAGAGCCAGACTCCATGTAAATAATCACTACTTTTAGCGTGTATAGAGCCAGACTCCATGTAAATAATCACTACTTTTAGCGTGTATAGAGCCAGACTCCATGTAAATAATCAGGACTTTTAGGGTTTATAGAGCCAGACTCCATGTAAATAATCACTACTTTTAGCGAGTATAGAGCCAGACTCCATGTAAATAATCACTACTTTTAGCGTGTATAGAGCCAGACTCCATGTAAATAATCACTACTTTTAGCGTGTATAGAGCCAGACTCCATGTAAATAATCACTACTTTTAGCGTGTATAGAACCAGACTACATGTAAATAATCACTACTTTTAGCGTGTATAGGGCCAGACTCCATGTAAATAATCACTACTTTTAGCGTGTATGGAGCCAGACTCCATGTAAATAATCACTACTTTTAGCGTGTATAGAGCCAGACTCCATGTAAATAATCACTACTTTTAGCGTGTATAGAGCCAGACTCCATGTAAATAATCACTACTTTTAGCGTGTATAGAGCCAGACTCCATGTAAATAATTAGGACTTTTAGGGTTTATAGAGCCAGACTCCATGTAAATAATCACTACTTTTAGCGAGTATAGAGCCAGACTCCATGTAAATAATCACTACTTTTAGCGTGTATAGAGCCAGACTCCATGTAAATAATCACTACTTTTAGCGTGTATAGAGCCAGACTCCATGTAAATAATCACTACTTTTAGCGTGTATAGAACCAGACTCCATGTAAATAATCACTACTTTTAGCGTGTATAGGGCCAGACTCCATGTAAATAATCACTACTTTTAGCGTGTATGGAGCCAGACTCCATGTAAATAATCACTACTTTTAGCGTGTATAGAGCCAGACTCCATGTAAATAATCACTACTTTTAGCGTGTATAGAGCCAGACTCCATGTAAATAATCACTACTTTTAGCGTGTATAGAGCCAGACTCCATGTAAATAATCAGGACTTTTAGGGTTTATAGAGCCAGACTCCATGTAAATAATCACTACTTTTAGCGAGTATAGAGCCAGACTCCATGTAAATAATCACTACTTTTAGCGTGTATAGAGCCAGACTCCATGTAAATAATCACTACTTTTAGCGTGTATAGAGCCAGACTCCATGTAAATAATCACTACTTTTAGCGTGTATGGAGCCAGACTCCATGTAAATAATCACTATTTTTAGCGTGTATAGAGCCAGACTCCATGTAAATAATCACTACTTTTAGCGTGTATAGAACCAGACTCCATGTAAATAATCACTACTTTTAGCGTGTATAGGGCCAGACTCCATGTAAATAATCACTACTTTTAGCGTGTATGGAGCCAGACTCCATGTAAATAATCACTACTTTTAGCGTGTATAGAGCCAGACTCCATGTAAATAATCACTACTTTTAGCCTGTATAGAGCCAGACTCCATGTAAATAATCACTACTTTTAGCGTGTATAGAGCCAGACTCCATGTAAATAATCAGGACTTTTAGGGTTTATAGAGCCAGACTCCATGTAAATAATCACTACTTTTAGCGTGTATAGAGCCAGACTCCATGTAAATAATCACTACTTTTAGCGTGTATGGAGCCAGACTCCATGTAAATAATCACTATTTTTAGCGTGTATAGAACCAGACTCCATGTAAATAATCAGGACTTTTAGGGTTTATAGAGCCAGACTCCATGTAAATAATCACTACTTTTAGCGTGTATAGAGCCAGACTCCATGTAAATAATCACTACTTTTAGCGTGTATAGGGCCAGACTCCATGTAAATAATCACTACTTTTAGCGTGTATGGAGCCAGACTCCATGTAAATAATCAGGACTTTTAGCTTGTATAGAGTCAGACTCCATGTAAATAATCAGGACTTTTAGCGTGTATAGAGCCAGACTCCATGTAAATAATCACTACTTTTAGCGTGTATAGAGCCAGACTCCATGTAAATAATCACTACTTTTAGCGTGTATAGAGCCAGACTCCATGTAAATAATCACTACTTTTAGCGTGTATAGAGCCAGACTCCATGTAAATAATCAGGACTTTTAGCGTGTATAGAGCCAGCATATCTCCACATGTAAATGGGTGAATTAAGGGTTAATTTCAACCAGACCAGAGTGGTGATTGTTTGAAAAGTGGAAAGATGAACCAAGACGGCTTTTGGTAGTTTTATTTAGTTTCTGTCATCTTTTCGATTTCTTTTGCTTATTTAAAGCTAATGTACTTGGACTCACTACTTGTTGTCTGGAGTTTGCACCTTCAGGGTTGAAAGCACTTAATTGGAAGTCACTAAATGACATGTAATTTAATCTAATTTTTGAATAAAGTGTGTTTTTATTAAATGGGGTCCTTTTAAATGGGTGGTTTAATAGGTTTTGCTGTTACATGTTAAACTAAACCAACCAATATGTTTAATAATGACTCCCTCCTGTCCTGACTGTGAATCTGAATATTAGAGCATGTATGCAACCCATGCCATACCAAACAGTGTGAAAAGCTCTATGTTTCTGTTAACCTATGTGCTCCAGGTGATAGTGGAGAAGGTTTCTGGCTCGCAGATAGTGGACATTGATAAGAGGAAGTACCTTGTGCCCTCTGACATCACAGTGGCCCAGTTCATGTGGATCATCAGGAAACGCATCCAACTGCCTTCAGAGAAAGCCATCTTCCTCTTTGTCGACAAGACTGTCCCCCAATCCAGGTGAGAGCAACACAGCAACACAGCAACACAACCTGTAACTCAACATTTCTCCGTTCTTGGCTGAGATGGAGGACATAGCGCTGCATTTATTAGCCAGTGGCTAGCAGCTTAATCCCGACAAAATACCACAGTGAATTTCAGCCTACATGCACGTTTTTAACAACAAAACTACAAATATTCAAATTAGAGTCCGGATCGGGCCGCATTTGTCTGTCCGAGCCCGGCCCGCGTCCGACAGGCATTAAGATATTTATGTCTGAGCGCGACACGAGCCGGACACCGTTAACATCTCATCGTGTTCTCATGCTAATGACACATGTACGTTTGTTTGTGTGGAAAGCTTTTATTAAGCAACTGTAGGAAGGCGTTCGGAAACGTCAACAGATGAGGTCATCAGCACACGCGGGGCAACAAGCGCACATAACACAGGCGCGCACAAGAGGCGTGCTGATGTGACCAAGCCCGACCCGAACATCATTTCTAAATATCTGTCTGAACCCGTCTGAACCTCGGGTCGGGTATTGAAGAGATAAAAGTGACAGATGACCAATTCTGGTCCGGCCCAAACGGCCAGAATCTATTCTGACTCCAATTTAGGTCACTGCACCCGGCACCTTTAACTTAAGTGTTCGTTGTCTGGTGGATCAGAAATAAAAATATAACACGCTTTAGTGAATGATATAGCAAAATACAGAACTTGTACACAAGTGATCAGATTCGCTATCCCTCGCAAACAGACAAAGGTCCAATCCCAAAGTGAGCCCTGAGGACTAAAGACTCTCAGACTTAATTGATCTCAGGTGCTGAGTGAGTGAGTCTGTGAGGCCACATGGGATCAGACAGGTATAAATGTGATTGGGACAGCACTTCACCAGATCACACGTTACCTTGGCGACGTTTAATAACAAAGATGTTGCTGACATTTTCCGGGAATTTTCATTTTAAGTTAGTTGCTTTCCACACGGCCGTGGCACAGTGGACGGCTGCTTGATTCCACATTTTTCCATCTGGATAACAGGTCCGTTCCGTTCCCGTGGTCGTGCTGTTGTTTACCTTTGTAATTTCCAGATCTCCCTGTATGGTCTCCGCAGTAAACGTCACAACGCTTTGAACTGTGGGTAATTCCCTTTGGTGAAGTCTGCATCGATGTAGACTCACGGAAAGGGCTCGGGAAGTGTGTCCTCAAACCCTCACGCCCTTTGAAACTCGACATTGGGACGACCCTGAGCCCTTACGAATTTCGCGAGAGCGAGCACCAAAGTCCGTGAGTCCGTGAATCCGGACTTTGGGATCGGGCCAAAGTCTCCTCCGGCATCTGATGCCCGCTACCTAAAACTCTCACTCTTTATCCATTTCTCTGCCCATCCGTGGCAGTGCTGTTATCATTTGGATGTAGTCCAGATCCGCTCGCTCTACGGTCCGGTCCTCTTCGGCTCCTGCCACGATTTCGCAACATGTGTCAAAAACACCTCGGCTAGACGGCTCGTTGCCACTGGGATACTTCATGGCTGAACTCTAATTACCAAATGTACACGCTGGTTTGCAGAGTTTTACGATAGTTCACATTTACTGTGGCCCCTTGTATCAGACTTATTAGCCTGGGAGTAGAAACCAAGGACGCTTCGCAACTTTGCATCTCACTTCTCACAGTTTGCAAACACAGCTTCATTGTTCTCTCCGTTCCCCCGATCACGAGCTTTTATCGTTATTCTTGACAAAATAATCCTACAGTGTCCATCCTCTAATTCAAATGCCAACATTGAAAATCGAGCCGTTACCCACCGAGCGAATATTAGGATCCAGCCCTCCAATCCCCCTGAAACCATGTTATTGATTGTATAAATCATGCACTGTGCGGCCCTGGCCTTCTTAAAGTGATGTGCAGTGAAAGGTAGTCTCCTTTGTGTACCATGTGCAGTGTGTTTATCTGTCCATCTGGGTTTGTGAGGAATTAATCTCGCTGTGAAAGAGGGTGAAGCCACGCCTGCACCCCCACCCCACCATTTTACCGTTCACAGCTATTGACATGCTGATGTGATGAGAATCCTGAGCTGCTTCCCAGACCTTTGTATTAGACCCTTTTCCCACCCAAATTAGCGTGTATATGCGATTTCTTTAAACATGGAATAACCTGATGAAAGTAGCTGATAGACTCCTTTCCTATTGCCAGTAGACGAGTATGCCTGTCTGTTTATTTTGCTCCTGTTTACTGTCACCAACTAAGTGTTAACTTTTCCTGCTCCAGCTATTAGATACGGCTCACAAAACTGCAAACTCAGCTGTACATTCACCTGATATCTTGGCTAATAAACGACAGATAGATAGATTCATTGATAGATAGATAGATAGATAGATAGATAGATAGATAGATAGATAGATAGATAGATAGATAGATAGATAGATAGATAGATAGATAGATAGATAGATAGATAGATAGATAGATAGATAGATAGATAGATGGACGGACGGACAGAAAGACAGACAGGGTCCTTTATTATACAGCTGTCTCTCTCTATCTGTCAGCCAGTGTAATGTCCTAGGTAGATGTGTAGTTTAAGGGGTTGTACTCGACATTCAGAACAATTCAATACAGCAGTGAACGAGTATTTGCTACGTAAAGATATAGCTGAGTAATGGCGTCCTGAGCAGAGAATAAAGTCACACTCCCTCTCTGTGTGTGTGTGTGTGTGTGTGTGTGTTGTGTAACTGGAGCTTCTCTGTTAATTTTTTTGATAGCCGGTCCAGTCGTGCGTGCATGTTAGTGTATGAGGGCCTTGTGGTTTCGGTATCGGATGCCGAGCGGCGTGACAAGGCGTCTGTGAGAGCCGTGTGGAGGCAATCCCTGACCACTTTTTTCAGTATTTCAAGTACAGCACCTGCTGTACACTCTCCTACGCTCAGACCGACCGCCCTCCACTCACCGTACAAGACATCAGTCTGTCCTGTTGCTAAACCAAAATCAGTTTAGTCTGGACCCCTAAAAAAGTGGTGGTGATGGTGCAGTGGATATGACACGTGCCTTTGGTGTGGGAGACCCAGGTTTGATTCCCACTGCGATACATCAACCAATGTGTCCCTGAGCAAGGCACTTATGGTGCGTTCTTCTGATATGTAGCAATTGTAAGTCACTTTGAATAAAAGCATCAGCTAAATGACATGTAATGTAATGAGTTTATTTGCCGTGGCTGTTGATGTGTTTTCATCCTCTGTACTGTATGTGTAATTATTTGTGCGTCCTTTTCTTTTTTGGAGCGGAGCTGCTCGGGGATGCAAAATCAATTCCAGTGTAAACTGACAATAAAGTCGTATCGTATCGTGTAAGCTGATTTATTGGTTGGGCTCTAACCCGTATGCAGGATCGATGATGCAAAGAGAGGCTTTGAAATTAGAAATCACATGAATAATGAAACATTTATTGTATGAATGTGTATCGATGTTCTGTTCTTCACTAACGAGGAAACAACCTACAGCCTCTTTCACGCCTACAGTGTTCTCCTTCGGTCGATCGGCACAAACTGGTCTTCACAAACTCATATAGGAGATGCCAATATAATTGATTGTACCTGACTGAGTGTGTGATCTAATACGAGTGTGGTTTGTGCTGTGTGTTGCAGTCTGACGATGGGCCAGCTGTACGACAAGGAGAAGGACCAGGACGGCTTTCTGTACGTGGCCTACAGCGGAGAAAACACCTTTGGTTACAAGGCCTTTTATACAACACGGGGCTAACGCTCTCACACACACACACACACACACACACACACACACACACACACACACACACACACACACACACACACACACACAGACGCACGCACGCACACACACACACACACACACACACACACACACACACACACACACACACACACACACACACACACACACACACACACACACACACACACACACACACACACACGCAGGCCCCACATATACTAATGCACAATGTTTCAAGCATAGGCCCTTTCAAGTAATGCACCTTCACACTTGGCACAGTTGTTTATGGTCAATTTTTGATACTAGAAAATACACATTTTATGGTGAAAATGAATGATACCAAAATAAACAAACATGTAACAAACGGGGCAGACTCAGATGATCAATCATCAGTGTCAAGACCTGCTTGAGCCAATGCTCGGTCCTTTGTCATGACAGCTGTTTAAAAGTTGTGGAGAGAAATATCGTTAACACTGCCGTAAAATAAGAATAACAACGCACGTTATAGGCACGTCAGATATTCATTTTCCACGTATCAATATCAGTATTAGAGTTAAAAACACACACACACACACACACACACACACACACACACACACACACACACACACACACACACACACACACACACACACACCAATCATTGCTCTGTTTTCTTTCAGTCCAGCTTTGTCACAGATATTTGTGTTCAGCTGAAGTGAGAAAGAAATCCTATAACCATGTGATAGCTAACCACATTATGGATGTATTTGTGTGGCTCTTTCATATTATGTATAAAAACTATTTAAGTATTTAACTTTAAAGCCACAGGTACACGCAGCACTACGATCGGCTATGAGAACAGGCGGGGGGTGATGGTGGATGACTGTAAGCTGCTAGTAAGGAGGCAGTCAGTGTAAAGTTCAGGGGCGGTCCTAAGATCAGAGCTTCAGGGGTGCCTGGAACCTTTTAATGTCATTTTGTTAATGTTATTGTACTGTGCTAACAGTAGACATCATTTTGGACCACCATGATAGGGGAAACACTGAATTATGTAACTAGAAAGACACAAACAATTCTTAGAAAACTTCCTTTACTGCTGAGCCTCAGGGCCGTTACTACAAAGGTCAGGTGGTGTTACGTTTCCAAAATGCAGTATCAATAACTTTTGAAAATTAGAGATTTATGTGATTTTAACTAACGGCTGACGAGCATTATTTTCTGAAAATGGCTCAGAATGTCTTTTCTGAATGATCTAAGCATTTAGATTCTGGGTTTAGTTTCACAATGTTGTGATATTCCTAGAGCAGAACTCAGAGCAGAGCTCACGATAGGTTAAAGAGACACGCCACTGTTTGTTGAAATAGGATTTATCATGGTCTCCTCTAGCTGTAGATAGGTGGGGTCTCCTCTAGCTGTAGATAGGTGGGGTCTCCTCTAGCTGTAGATAGGTGGGGGGTCTCCTCTAGCTGTAGATAGGTGGGGTCTCCTCTAGCTGTAGGTAGGTGGGGTCTCCTCTAGCTGTAGATAGGTGGGGTCTCCTCTAGCTGTAGATAGGTGGGGTCTCCTCTAGCTGTAGATAGGTGGGGTCTCCTCTAGCTGTAGATAGGTGGGGTCTCCTCTAGCTGTAGATAGGTGGGGTCTCCTCTAGCTGTAGATAGGTGGGGTCTCCTCTAGCTGTAGATAGGTGGGGTCTCCTCTAGCTGTAGATAGGTGGGGTCTCCTCTAGCTGTAGATAGGTGGGGTCTCCTCTAGCTGTAGATAGGTGGGGTCTCCTCTAGCTGTAGATAGGTGGGGTCTCCTCTAGCTGTAGATAGGTGGGGTCTCCTCTAGCTGTAGATAGGTGGGGTCTCCTCTAGCTGTAGATAGGTGGGGTCTCCTCTAGCTGTAGATAGGTGGGGTCTCCTCTAGCTGTAGATAGGTGGGGTCTCCTCTAGCTGTAGATAGGTGGGGTCTCCTCTAGATGTAGATAGGTGGGGTCTCCTCTAGCTGTAGATAGGTGGGGTCTCCTCTAGCTGTAGATAGGTGGGGTCTCCTCTAGCTACCTATCTCCAGCTAGAGGAGACCGTGATAAGCTCTATTTCAACAAACGGTGGCGTGTCCCTTTAACACAGACTGCTTTTTATTATTATTATGTTTTATGGGTGCCGGTATCAAGGCTCAAGCGGCCCCTGGTCTAGCGTGTCCAGCTCCGTGTCCCCAGGATGTTACTCAGTACTTCCCAGCCTGGCTGTTATGTATTTGCACATTGCGTTGGCCAGCAGCATGACATAAACCTCCGTGACCTGCTTATGAAATCCAACACTTTACTTGAAGTCTACTGTGTCGAATTGTGACATTTTATATAAACGACGCTGAAGTTAGCTTCCGATTCGCCAGTTAAGGTTCAGGAAAACATAACTTACATTGCTGAGCGACTGGTCCTCTTAAGCGTGATTTCAGGTCCTGCTGAGGCTCCACGCAGAGCCTTCTCCGTGGCCTACGTAAGCAGCCTGAAGTTTATACTTGAGCATTTGGGTCGATCTCATTAAGAGAATAGCAGAGCTGGTGTGTGTGTGTGTGTGTGTGTGTGTGTGTGTGTGGTAGAGTGAGTGAGTGAGTGATGGTGATTATCTTCGGAGCGAGTAGTGACTCTAGAGTCATAGTGAGAGAAACAAAGAGTCTCCTCTGTTCTCTCTGACCACGGTGGGAAGCCTGCAGCATGAGAAGTTAACCCTCTCCCGAAATGCAACGCCACCAAGCCACGGCCGAGCGGCGTGCGTCGCCGCGACATGTAGGTACATTTTGCACGTGCACGTCAGGCTAATCTGTATTTATGTCCTTGTTTTCTATTGTACTTTCTATTGTACTGCTGCAAAAACCGAATTATCTTAAGTTGAAGCACAGTTTGTCTTTAGAAATGACGACTGCTAACACACTGTGAGCCATCAGCACACATCCAGGTCCACAACATCAGAGACATCGTTATCTAGGACGTGTATTAGTTTTGCCATTTGTTCCTGGTATGAGATAAAGATACACAGTACTTGTCCCTGCACATTACATCTTTTGTATATGTTAATGATTAAAATACACAAGGCTCTCAGCTGATATGTGGGTGTGCAGAGTGCTTTCATATTTAATTAAATACACATATTTAGTCAACCCTGTGTTCATAAGGACCATAGTTTAACTATATAGCCGTGTAATTCAGGTTTTTAAATACTTCAAGTAAAGTGTTGCTCGGTCGTTCTTATCTTCACTCAGACGACTGACGCTGACATTTTGGCGGCGCCTGTAGCTGTTGGTGCCGAGTCAGACTGAGGCGTGTTTCCATCCTTTACTTGACCCTTTGAAGTATTCATATTTGTGCACCACAACAGCTGATTCAGGCTTTTAAACATGGTATGTAGATGTGTAATATATTGATGGAATGCTATGATATTCAGTATTGTTTTTATTTCATCAGTGTTGTATGATTGTTAAATATATCTTAAAGACATAAAGGAATTTTAGATATTTGAAAAAGGTTAAGGTAGCTGGAAGACCCGACCAATAAAATGAATGTAAAATGGATCGTTAAGGTGTTTGTCTCATTTAAACATGTCACTAGTCTCACCGAATGTTTGTTCAAAATGAAAGAAGACGCACAAGAAACACTGATTAGAAACGTTAATTAAAAACGACCACAGGCCAGCTAGAAGTCACAGTTTAGATCAGGGGAGTCTGACGCATTTTCATTTAGGGCCACAATGGAAAAGAGAACCACATCGAGGGCCAGACGGAGAGGTAAATTCACATGCATACATCGGAAAAAAAGTCAAATATCTTTGACTGTATTACTGCATGGCGCTTTTTTGGTGATTTTTGCTGCTTTTTCCGACTTTTTGTGGCTTTCTCAGACGTTTTAATCACTCTTTTTATTTATTTTGGTAGGTTTTTACATCGTTTTGTTGCTTTTTTGTCGCTTTTTTCGACTTTTGTCGCGCTGCGTTTGACATAAACTCCTAGAAAGTCAGCAGAGAGTTCCTCAGCCATCACAGAGTTCAGCAAATCATGCAAAAACAAAGATTACATTTTATACAGCAGCCTGTTTCATATTAAAGTATTCTCTGGTTCTGGGGAGTTTCTGAGTCTCCAAGTCGGTAAATCTGCCAAATTCTGCTCTGAGAGCCATTTGGAGTTTGAAAACAGTTTTCTGTCTTTTTGGTTTGGTGCTCAACGAGCCAGGACCAGAAGTCAAGGTCAAGGTAAACTTTATTATCCCACAAGGGGAAATTCATGTGGTCATCCATTTTGCACCGTTGTCACAAACCTATTCTATAAACATATAGACACCACAGACAGACATGTATAAAAATGACAGACAAAAGATAAACAACACTACAGAAATAACAAAGACAATCCGACATCTGACCTTTACAAAACAAGGACAGGACCACATATGGAAGTGGTCCTGAATCTGATTTAAGTGTTCACACGACTTCTGAAGAAGTCACTTGACTCCTAACAAATCAGATTTGGGCCACTTTTACCTGCAGTCTGAACGTAGCCAAAAAGAAAGTGCCGGGGCCACAGAGGCTGATCCCTGCTCACAACCTCAGTCATGTGCATCTGCTCTAGTAATTCATTTTCCTGTCAGAAGTAAGCAAACCGGTCCCATTACATTGCTTAAGACCAAAACACAAAAGTACGGTGTGCAGCTTTTAAATTCCACACTGATTAACTCGGCAGGTTAGCGTTGGCACACTATAATTAATTTGTTCAAAGAAAACTCCCTGCGCCTCACCCTACCAAAGGACCAACATCACAAACCAGTATTACCACATTGCATAAAACTAAACACCTACAATTAGTGAATGAGTGCATCAAAACCTGGGCACTAACAGATCTCAGTATGATGCAAATAAAGTTCATATAACAGTCAAAATTCAGAAGCCCAGTAAAGTTTGGAACAAATCTGTGTCTATGCTTTGCAGAGGAGAACCAGGCAAAAAATACATTTCCTAACTTAATAAATACATTTCAAGTGTTCATATACTGCATGTTGCAGCATTAAGAAACACCAATTTTGACATCGCTACAGCATCGTCAACAAATCAGTGGCTGGAAACATGTTTATAAAGGCTCAGAGGCAGATCTACAGGGGGGCAAGGGGGGGCAGCTGACCCCCCACTGTAGAGCCTTGCCCCCCCAGCTGCCCCCCTGACTTTGGTGTTCAATAAACGGTGTTTGTGAAAACAAACTATGTCCACAAGCTTCTTAAAACATTGAAACAAACAATTCATTTAAATTAATTAATAATAAATAATAATTGTAGATGTAATCTTTGCCCCCCCCCTGCCCCTCAAATACTTAGCTACGTCCCTGCATAAAACGTGCAGAGCGGCGTTCGCATCGCAGCAGTTCGTCTGGCTGGCACACAGCGGGTCTGCTGCGTGCGGTGGCCCTGCTTCCCGGCAACGACTGGAGCGACTGAGCTGGGACGACCTGAAGTCCTCTCAGTTACAGAGCAAACCAGTCAACCAGGACACAAACAAATCAGATTTGGGCCACTTTTACCTGCAGTCTGAACGTAGCCAAAAAGAAGGTGCCGGGGCCACAGAGGCTGATCCCTGCTCACAACCTCAGTCATGTGCATCTGCTCTAGTAATTCATTTACCTGTCAGAAGTAAGCAAACCGGTCCCATTACATTGCTTAAGACCAAAACACAAAAGTACGGTGTGCAGCTTGTAATTCCACATCGATTAACTCGGCAGTTTAGCATCTGACATTTGGGTTTTAGCGTTGGCACACTATAATTAATTTGTTCAAACAAAACTCCCTGCGCCTCACCCTACCAAAGGACCAACATCACAAACCAGTATTACCACATTGCATAAAACTAAACACCTACAATTAGTGAATGAGTGCATCAAAACCTGGGCACTAACAGATCTCAGTATGATGCAAATAAAGTTCATATAACAGAGTCAAAATTCAGAAGCCCAGTAAAGTTTGGAACAAATCTGTGTCTATGCTTTGCAGAGGAGAACCAGGCAAAAAATACATTTCCTAACTTAATAAATACATTTCAAGTGTTCATATACTGCATGTTGCAGCATTAAGAAACACCAATTTTGACATCGCTACAGCATCGTCAACAAATCAGTGGCTGGAAACATGTTTATAAAGGCTCAGAGGCAGATCTACAGGGGGGCAAGGGGGGGCAGCTGACCCCCCACTGTAGAGCCTTGCCCCCCCAGCTGCCCCCCTGACTTTGGTGTTCAATAAACGGTGTTTGTGAAAACAAACTATGTCCACAAGCTTCTTAAAACGTTGAAACAAACAATTCATTTAAATTAATTAATAATAAATAATAATTGTAGATGTAATCTTTGCCCCCCCTGCCCCTCAAATACTTAGCTACGTCCCTGCATAAAACGTGCAGAGCGGCGTTCGCATCGCAGCAGTTCGTCTGGCTGGCACACAGCGGGTCTGCTGCGTGCGGTGGCCCTGCTTCCCGGCAACGACTGGAGCGACTGAGCTGGGACGACCTGAAGTCCTCTCAGTTACAGAGTAATAACATGGTTGGTATTTTGGCACAGAGTCACTCACAGCTGCTAGATGACCAACATTAAATATTTAATGCAGTTCAAATATATCTGTTGTCTGACCAGCTGTCTCTCTTTCTTCCCTCTCCTCAGATCACCACCGACTACACCTTCCTGTGTCCGTCCAGGAGGTCGGCGTGTGCTGGCAGCAACGTTTGGATGTACGTGTTTGACCACGTGGCGTCAGACCACCGCGTGGTCAGGTCTGACCTTCTGCTGAAATCTTGCAGCATGTAGCTGCGGTGTTCATCACAAAATATACATTCATAAAATATGACCTTTCAGAAATCGGTACCAAGCAGCAATTATAGTTTAATAAATCGTCAGCTTTTACAGAGGAAATGTTATTTCTATTTCCTTTCTCCAGCAACAGCTATGAGTGCACATCAGCTTTCAGAAAACATTCTTCCATTACATTATTCTGCCCAAATTCTGTGAACATAAAAAGGCCTGTTGTCATTTAGTGTGAAAACATTATAATTAATAGAGATAATTGGGTTCTGTTTCAGTCATCGTAATATGCCCACAGTACGAAGACCACTTAAAAAACAAAGACCTTTAAGTCTCCACAGCTCTCTACTGCTGAGCAATGAGAATGGCGTTAAACACACGGCGCAGAGCGTCCTGGTCAGAACCGACGACGTGCTGCTCCGTGTTAGCCGAGCTCAAGTGGAATCTTTTGAGCTACAGCAACAACACAGCAGACCCTCAGTTAACGTGGATCTGGTGTGCTGTGCAGAAAATATGCAGCTTCAGCGTATTCTTTGTCTCCACGAGGGAGTTAAGTTTTAAGGTATTCTGTAGCGGCCGTCGTACTTCCAGGTGCTCGTTGTGTTGCAGGAGCACAGTGATGGCGTTGTTACATCACATGGTACCTGCTCGCCTCGCCTCTACTCGCCTTTTTTAGTTTTCCATTGCGAAAAAA
Source organism: Gymnocephalus cernua (assembly GCA_023631565.1). Classification (NCBI taxonomy): domain Eukaryota; kingdom Metazoa; phylum Chordata; class Actinopteri; order Perciformes; family Percidae; genus Gymnocephalus; species Gymnocephalus cernua. The sequence goes on from CM042431.1 coordinate 1,238,926, forward strand.
AGTCCCTGGTACCTGCAAACAAACAGACAGACAGACGGTCAGACACACACCTGGTACCTGCTAACAGGTACTTTATGTAGTACCACCTCCGTGGAGGTTCCCAGCGAGCTGAGGCGATACCAAAAGGTGGCGTGAAAGCGACAGACGGAGGCGTCCTGAACCAACCCGCCATGTTTAAATAGTTTAACCAGCGGTGTGTGTTGTTGCTCTTCCAGCTTCATCTGAAACAAAATGTGTCTCCTGGCAACAACAACACACCTTCACGTTCTGCGTGTGTGTCGCGTGAGGTCACGGCAGTTTACCGCGGCGCCGCTATACGACGACCAGCCACGCTGAGGCGGGACTAAAATCTGCAATGGAAACAGACGCACAGCGCGGCGAGTCGAGGCGAGTCGAGCCGGTACCATGTAATGGAAAAACGCCATCAGCGGCAGGTTTGCGTTGAAAAAGATAGAACTGTAAATCATCACTGAATATAAAATATAACTTTGCTCTTATTTGTGAAATAGACATGTGACCCGTGAACTCCACCCCTCGAAGAACCGGAATCAAGAACCGGAATCTACCGGGAGAATCAGAATCAGAGAAGTTCAAATCAAAACGACCAACCCTAATACAGACCATAATAAAATCATCACTTTGACCACAGTGCTCAGACTGTGGGAGAGAGCATGAGAGAGTCAATTCTCTGAGTCCAGTTTGTTAATGTGAACATGTTCTAGTGTCTTCTCTCCTCTGAGACAGGAAACTGAAGATCTCTGAGTTGGGGACAGAACAAGGCACTGGGGAACTCTCTTTAGGTTTTTGAGAAGTAATGCTATTTTTGAGGGTTACAAATGTGATCAATTATCTTGTTTTGTCCTCTGAGGTGGGTAGATTTAATTTCATTTAATGGATAAGAACATAGGATAGGCACGTGTAAAGGCTCTGACACACGACCAGACGGCCGACCGTCGCTGAGAAGCCAGTCGGACTGATCAGTCGGCTCCTCGAGGTCCAAAAAGTGCCTCAGAACGGACGAACAGCAGGCGGCGCTACTCTGCACTGTCGTCCAACAAAAATGAAAACCGGCAGCTGATTCGACGAACGTGTCACGTGGGTCTGGCTGCTGTTTCTGGAATTTTCATTTTTCATTTTCAATGGCGGCTCAGTCAGAACACGATCTCATATTCTACTAAAATATTTCACCGTAACGTGTTTCTGCGAACATGTTAAGGAGAAATAGGCCGTGCAGTTGCTGAATCTGTCTTCATCTCAGATCAACTGAGGTCAGTTTGAAAGATTTTGAGAGACTACCCGCTCGCCATTTCCAGCTCAGTCTCCAACTGAGCAGGTCGGGTCGGCCCAAAATGAAGGCCGACGGCTCCTCCGGCACATAACACGCCGACCAGACTCGAGTCACCGACCTCGCCAGACCGTCAGACGGCCGATAATCTGGTTGGTGTGTACGAGGCTTTGAGCTGTTGCTTCAGCCTAATCCTTTCAGCCGTTATTTACTAGTAAACTTTACACTGTGACATGTACAGGACATAGTAAGTATCTTATCTTAACTTATCCATTAATTGAGAAAATAATCGACAATGAAAATAACTGGTAGTTGCAGCCCTAGGAGAGCATTTTCACTATTTTTCTATTTATTTATTGTTTGCATGTTCTTGCTGCTGCAACAGTGTGACTCTCCCCATTGTGGGATTAATAAAAGGATTTTGAATCATTCAAACTAGGACTAGGAAGTTGAACCTGGAACATTTTCCTCCCGCGGCCAGGTACGCCCAGCTGTGTTTTCAGAGCAGCTGCAGGAACGTCTTCCACACACATTGTGAAACTCATCGGTCATCTGAGGACACTGAGCGGCGGTCATCAACCCCTGTGAACAGCACGACAGGTGTCCTGCTGTTGCAGGGGAGACCCAACGCTGGCTGACCAGCTGACCCAACAGGCAGGTCGGACCTCGACGAGGGCGTTTCAGCTGCAGAGTGGCAGGTGCGCCAGGCCTCGGCCCCCCTTGTAGCCCCGCCCCTGCAGAGTGGGGAGTTCAGTGGAAGAGCAGGAGATCTCTGTCGCTGCGTGGCCACAGAGGGAAGGCCTGGCTGTGGAGCTGCTGCCAGGCCTGCTGAAACAACTGGGACGCCTGCTTGTAGTCCCAGTAGGTTTGCAGCTCTGCTCTCCTGAACACATGGGGGGGAAGAACCCAGTTATTGCTTTTCTTTTCTCTTGTTTAAAGCGTGACTCTCGCCAAAATGCATCCTAGGGTCTGTTTGTGAATGTACGTGAGTCAAACTTTAGTTTTATTATTTATTATTTATTTTTTACGCAGACTTAGAGTGTTTGGGGTCTGTACAAATATCATGTTAATCTTCTATAGAGCAACAATAGAGTCAATTCTTCGGTATGGTATAACCAGCTGGTTTGGAAATTTGACAGTTAAATCCAAGACACAGATTTTTAATTTGGTTAAGACGGCAGGCAAAATTATGGGAACACCTGCACCCCTCAACCTGCAGGAGCTTTTTAATCATGCAACAATCAGGCAGGCTAAGATCATCCTATCTGACAACTCTCATGTGTTCTTCTCGGAGTTTGAGTTATTGAACTCAGGAAAGAGGTACAGGGTTCCTCTCTGCAAATACAACAGGTATAAGCACTCATTTGTTCCTGTCGCAGTGAAGCTCATAAATGAGCAGCAATGAATGTATGACAACAAATTTTATCAATGTAAATTTGAGACTGAATGTTTGTATGGATAGGACTGAAGGAATTACTGCATTTTTATAATGGATTGTAAGGATATTTATATTTCCAAATGGATACATTTTTTATTAACTGCCTTTCTAGAAAATGGTAACTTGTAATTGTGCACAGCTACTGGAGCAGCCTTCATGTTTAATGTCTAACTGTTTTACCCCTGTGTTTGATGTGTGTCTATGTTACTCTTGCAGCAATCTTCTCTCTGTCCAAAATTAATTTCTCCTTTGGGAGACTAATAAAGAGACTTTGACTTTGACTTTGACTTTAAAAGCATATTTAGGACAGAAGCTCCACTTTTAAGATTTACCGTATTCTTGTTTTTGGGTCAAATGACCTTTTGAATGGGAGAGCTAGGGGCACTTTTCCAAGTGTCTCCAGGAGCTCTACACATTAACTCAGCATTGAGAACATTGTTTGTGGACCCAGAGTTTACTAAAAAGGAAGATTTTAACAACTCGCCGGAGCTCTTGTTGTTTCCGGTCGCCGCCGTCTCGGCAGTCAGAACGAGTCAATATCAAAACAAGCAGCAACAGATTTAGTATATCCCTCGTGCTCCGGTGGAGTTAATGTGTAGAGAGATGGAGACACTTGGAGCAAAGTCTCATGTTGTGTTGAGTCTTCTTAGTGGTTAAAAATAGATATTTTGAGGCTAGCATAAAAGTGCCCCTAGCTCTCCCATTCAAAAGGCCATTTGACCCAAAAACAAGAATACGGTCAATCTTAAAAGTGGAGCTTCTGTCCTAAATATGTTTTTAAACTAAAGTTTAACTCACGTACATTCACAAAAACACCCTAGGATGCATTTTGGCGAGAGTTACGCTTTAAGGCTCTGACGCACCAACCAGATTATCGTCCGTCTGACAGTCTGGCGAGGTCGGTGACTCGAGTCTGGTCGGTGTGTTCCGTGCCGTCGTCAGTCGGAGGAGCCGTCGGCCTTCATTTGGGACGATTTGACTTGTTGAATCGGCCGGTGGGCAGTCGGACTCAATGACCAATCTGATTGGTGGAGTGCTAACCCTTGACTAGCAAATCAGTGCACGAGAAAACCGGAGCTGCCAACGCCAGTATCTTCTTATTACTCGCCATCGTACGTTCCTCCGTTCAGCGAGTAATGACGACAACGATCCTTCTCGACTACTATCAACTCTCTCTGATGAGAACGACGGCTGACGACAGCGTGCTCTGCGTTTACTACGTCTACAGACGTGTTCCCTTATTTACCGCTTCTCATTTTTTGGGCGACAATCCAGATTAGCGCCGCCTGCTGTTATGCTCACGCACGCGCAGAACGTACGCTGAAGTCGGCGTCTCTTCGCCGTGTTCTGAGGCACTTTTTGGACCGACTCGGGGAGACTGATCAATCCGACGGTCGGCCGTCTGGTTGGTGTGTCAGAGCCTTAAATGCTCATTTTAACAAACCTCTCTGCTGTAATTACTGAAAACAATAAGTTATGTGTGTTACATACAAGGTTAATACGTCCCCGGATTCTCACGTGTATTCGTTTTGGAAGATCCTTCCACTCTAAGAGATGAAATTCCATCAGTGCTCTCTGAATGGATACACATGTCCATTACTAGGCAGGAGAGACTTAGTATTACAATGGAAGTCTGTTTTTATGCCGTCATGGCCACATCTTTTCCACTTCTTAGCTTATAGCTCTGCCAACATGTTTTATTTACCTAAGAATTCATCTAGACAGCGTTAATCTTACTACTATTATAATGTCACTGCTGCTACGTTGCACAAATCTGTACACTGTACAGTGTTCATATTACATAGCCATATTTATTCTGCTCTTATAAGGTAGCTGCTAATACACTGCACATATTTATATTTAACTTATATTACTCTAAACCAACTAATGTTTACTACTGTCTACACTGCACTATAGTTCGTGTCCTGTCTATACTTTGTTTATCACATTGATCTTTTCTGCTCTTTTTGCACTTCTGGTTGGACTTCATTTCGTTGTCTCTGTACTTGTACTCTGCACGACAATAAAGTTGAATCTAATCTAATTTCAGTTTAATGCGTTTGGTTTAATTATTGCTACTGCATTGCAATAGAGAGATGCAGATATTGTTACTAAAGAATAAGTCAGATGACAGTCTGAATTTATCTTATTGTCAATTAATCAACCCAAAAAAAGACAAAAAACAGAAATGATTTGACACTAACAAAATGTAAATGACATGTAATTTACAAAATGTAAAAAAAGAAATTCTCTCATGTACTGTACTTGATTTACGGTGTTTTGTATTTGTAATTGCGTCCTGTGATAAAGTAACCAGGTTTCTCTTAGTCACAGAATGAGTTTATTTAAAATAGGCCTTTTACCTGGACGACATTTTGACAAGTCACAGCAGAAAAAGCACAGGTGTAAATAATTAAATGAATTTAGCTGCTTCAGCTGTTCATGCTGGCTCCCTGTCACAGCCGTGGCTCACTGGGACACCGAGCCATCATTCATGTTATCAGTCACACTACTTTCTACCATGACAAGTCAAAATGTCGGCTGTAAAAAGGCCAGCTGTTAAAAGCTCGGCATGTGTCACGTTACTCGAGTCACTGCATTAAGAACAAGATCTATTCAGCTTGGATCTGTGAGCTTTTTTAATCATTTCTGTCATATCAGACACAAAACTATGAATGCAGACCAATGACAGTCTCTGACCTCAGCTGTCTCTCCTTACCACACACACCATTGTTGTATAAAGTGGTGTCATTGTATCCTGTGCGTGTGTGTGTGTGTGTGTGTGTGTAAGTATGAGTGTGTGTGTATGAGTGTGTGTGTGTGTGTGTAAGTATGAGTGTGTGTGTATGAGTGTGTGCCCATCCATGTGGAGGCCGGGCTAGGATCAGGTTATCCGCTAAAATGCTGATAAACAGAGAGACCACTGTTCTCCCTTTGGAGATGATTCTCAGCCATCACACACACACACACACACACACACACACACACACACACACACACACACACACACACACACACACACACACACACACACACACACACACACACACACACTTTGTGTAATCTCAAGCAGGCTATGTGACAACTTTTGAAAAACAAAACGTGGGACGATATCCCAGTACGTGCAGTAACAGTACACAGTGTTCCAGACTCCTTTAAGCCCTGCTGCACTTTGTTTTCATAACGCTGTTACTTGTGATGACTGTAAGTCATAACCATTGACTTATTTTGCCTTCCTGTCGATTCGACATGCTCGAGCAGCAGATGAGATGAGAGCTACCCAAAAGGACACATTGATAGAAGCCAGACCGTCGGTTGGAGATCTCCATTAGTGTTTTTGGGTTGTTCAGATTTCGTTGGAGGCCGTCTGAAACCACGTGAGATTATGAAAGAGCCGATTGTTTGTTACCTAAGGGAGTCGGGAAGTGCTGAGGGGTCAGTGGCCGCTACCAGAGACAGGAAGGAATGGAAAAGCTCCAGTTTACACACACGAGACCTGAAGACACAAACGTGCATAAATGTCACTCCAGTTTGGTCTAAATGAATAGTCTATAGTGATCAAATTCAGTAAACCGTGACTTATCATTTGTATAGGCCTGTAATAATTATTACATATATGTCTAATTGTCACTTTATTTTAACCCTCCTGTTGTCCTTCAAAAGGTTTCTATATCCGAAATTTGGGTTACATTCAACCAGATTGTCAAAGAAAGTAACGTGGATGGTTCCATACAACTTACTCTTCAACTCTATTACTCTTCTACAAGTTAACTACTGTCATTCATTTGGAGGAAAAAAGTGACAAAAAAACATTAAAAAGTGACAAAAAACGTGGGAGAAAAGTGACAAAAACGTCAGAAAAAGTGACAAAACATCAAGAAAAGTGACAAAAACGTTGGAAAAAGTGACAAAACATCAAGAAAAGTGACAAAACATCAAGAAAAGTGACAAAAACGTGGGAGAAAAGTGACAAAAACGTCAGAAAAAGTGACAAAACATCAAGAAAAGTGACAAAAACGTGGGAGAAAAGTGACAAAAACGTCAGAAAAAGTGAGAAAACATCAAGAAAAGTGACAAAAACGTCGGAAAAAGTAACAAAACATCAAGAAAAGTGACAAAAACGTCAGAAAAAGTAACAAAACATCAAGAAAAGTGACAAAAACGTCAGAAAAAGTGACAAAACATCAAGAAAAGTGACAAAAACGTGGGAGAAAAGTGACAAAAACGTCAGAAAAAGTGACAAAACATCAAGAAAAGTGACAAAAAAAAATCGAGAAAAAAATCAACAAAAACGTGGGAGAAAAGTGACAAAAACTTTGGAAAAATCGACAAAAACATCGGGAAAAGTCACGAAAAAGAACAACAAAAAGTTGCACGGTCGACGGGACGACAACACAAGGGTTTAACCGCAATTAATGAACTGCTAACATTAGCGGAAGTCTTAAGGCGTAGGACTGATGTTCACAGGCTGTGTATTTTGTGTTATTACATTATCTGGGTCACGTAACAGAAATATAACCAAAACACGTATCCTGGAATTAATTTAAAACTTTAATGTGTTTAACACGTGTTGTATTCCCGTCGACCGTGCTACTTTTAGTTTTTATCTGGGTCAAAATTGTAACTTTTTTTCAACGTTTTGGACGTCTTCTTTGACACTTTTGTTGCTTTTCCACCGATGTTTTTGTCACTTTTTTCAACATTCTTTTATAAAAAACATTTAAAATGCTATGAAATTGAATAAAACTAGTGAAGAGCGTTGTATGGAACCATCCTCGTTATTTCTCTTGAAAATATAGTTGAAAGAAACCCAAATTTCTGATATAGAAACTTTTTGAAAATGGGTCAAATTTGACCCGAGGACGACAGGAGGGTTAACAAAGTAACATTTAAAAATGTGACTAAAGCAGACAATCATATTGTAAACCACAATTATTTCTGAGACAGTGACTTGTACAGCGACATGTGGAGTAGTTACAGCTGGACACTTCTGTGATAATAATGTGTGACAGCGTGAGAGAGCGCTGCTCTACCTGACTTCAGCTGTGCCAAACGCCTTCTTGGTGACTCCATGTTTGTAGCCGTTGGCAGTGACATCTAGTGGCTGCTCCGTCACGTTACACCAGCTGATGGCTGAAACACATCAACGTTGGATTTAGAGACCAAACTCATCTTTATACGCTCACTGAGCTCTTAAAAAGTACTTTTTCTATTGATGAATTCATGACGTATATGAGGTAGGAATTCGGTCTGCGGTTGATTCTGCTGAAAGAGTTCTGGGATCAGTCATTAACAAACTGAAATGTCGTAACAATCGTAGGTATTCTGCATTAACCCAACTTTACAATGCATATCTAACAAATGTTTGGCCCTGAATCACGTTTGTCTAGAAGCCAAATATGGGGAGCTGCTGCTCCTGCTGCTGGTCATCGAGGTTTGACAGACTAAACATATTTAAATAGTCCCGTTTTCTTTTGTTCTGTACACATTGGGAAGATTTCAGAATGTAAATGTTTCATGAAATGGGTCGACAGAAGACTTCTGTTCACCCCATTTTCCTACACACAACAATCTTTGAAATTGGTCCAGTATTAAAGTGCTCATATTATGCTCATTTTCAGGTTCATAATTGTATTTAGTGGTTATATCAGAATAGGTTTACATGGTTTAATTTTCAAAAAACACCGCATTGTTGTTGTTTATGTAAGTGACAACATTATGGGATGGATCCCTACAGAGATAGACCTTTCTGTTTAATCAGAAACAGCTCTGAAGTCACTAGCTCTAAACCCACCAGACTCCATGTAAGAAAGCTATACTTTTAGCGTGTATAGAGCCGACATATTTTCACATGTAAATCGGTAAACTATGTGTTTATTTCAACCTAAACTAGAGTTGTGATGGTTGTTTAAAGTAGAAAGACGACCCAACATGGCTTTTCATAGTTTTATTTTGTTTCTGTCGACTTTGAATGAAGTGTGTTTTACGATGCTTAAATTACTGTTTATTTACATGGAGTCTGGTGGGTTTAGCAATCCCAATTTCACAGATGTTTTCATGTTTAAAAAAAGGTCAACCTCCTTAGAAATCCTTTCCATAATGTTGTCAGACAGTTAGAATATTAATCTGAGTCTGTCGGCGGCAACACGAGCACTTTGTGAAGGTAAACACAAGCTGGACAATAACTAATAACTTACATTGTAGCTTGATTCTCTGCTGCCGACTGCAGAGATCTCTCTTATACTGGACCAATATCAAAGACTGTTGTTCCCATCACACACATGGGAAAATCCAGGTTGAAAAAAAAACTATAGTTACCCTTTAACTTTGTCTCATAAAGATGGAAAAGAAGGCTAGATGGACTATAATTAGTATTTATTATGATTTCTTCAGTGCTTCTTTCTGATCATTCAGACCAAAATGTGTGCTCGTGATGATCCTACCTGCTCCACAGGGGGAAATCCGTCCCTGTCCGGCCTTGTGTTGCAGCTGGGTCTGGGCGTGGCTGAAGGGGAACTCCAGGCTGGACTGGAGCAGCACAGGCGGACACACAGAGAAACCAGCAGGGAGGTCTGACACATGGGAGCACCTGGGGAGTACAGGAGGACTACGTTCAAGAAGGTCTGCTGATTCCCTGACACGGAAGGAAAACGACCTCCAAGATACTCCAAACACTGTTAAAACAAACAGGGGCCGATGACGTGTAATGGATTTCTCACGCAGGACTAATATTGAGGTTTTGAAGCTGGTAACAGTATCTGTAAATCTTACTATTTCTATATACATGAATAATATACATGAATAAATACACCCTCAATAACAACAGTTATGAGTTTAGCATCCTTCACACTGGAGAGAGAAACTCTAATGACAGTTCATGATAAAAACTCGTCCATGCTTTTATCTTCAGGAGACTTGACTACTGTAACGGTGTCTTTACAGGTCTCCCTAAAAAAAAACAATCAGCTGATCCAGAACGCTGCTGCTCGAGTCCTCACTAAGACCAAGAAAGTGGATCACATCACTCCAGTTCTGAAGTCTTTACACTGGCTTCCTGTACATCAAAGAATAGATTTCAAAATACTTCTGCTGGTTTAAGGAGCACTAAACGGTTAGGGGCCAAAATACATTGCTGACCTGCTAGTAAACTACGACCCACCAGACCTCTCGGGTGGTCTGGGACAGGTCTGCTGCTACACTATGACCCACCCAGGTCTGCTTTCTGTCCCCAGAGTCAGAACTAAACAGGGGGAAGCAGCATTTAGTTTCTATTCTCCACATATCTGGAACAAACTCCCAGAAAACTGCAGCTCCGCAGCAACTCTCAGTTCTTTTAAATCAAGGCTGAAGACCTTTCTTTTTGATGTTGCCTTTGTTGAAATAATTGTTCATTTCTTATACTGCACTGTTACTTTTATTCTTGTATTTCATACCTGTCTTATTCTGTCTCAGCTGTTTATATATTTTCAATTGTTTTTAACTGCTCTTTAATGTTTTATGTAAAGCACTTGTGCTGTACAAATTGGCCTTGGCTTCCAATGCCGCTGAGACTTGTACACCTACAGTAAATAGACATACTGTATACATAGACAGCACGGTGGAAATAGGTCTGGCAACGTGAGCCTGTCTGACTGATCAACTAGCTGATGAAGGAAGTTAAACATTTAGCAGCTTAAGAGGCCAATATTTTTGCGACGTTGATAAAAAAGCGATATATTGTGCAGCCCTATTCAGCGTTCCTCCTCACCTTGTAACCACAGCTCTCTGCATAGCTTCTCGGCTGTATGGACACCTCCCCACCACCACGGTGTTGAAGTAGAGCGCCTCCTGTAGGTAGTGGGACAGCAGTGCGCCCTGGAAGCCCAGCACCCCCCAGCGGGCCAGCTTGTCACTGCAGGAGAGGGACAGAGTGGGCTCTCCTCGCCCCGGCTTCACCCGGAGCACCCCTGTGCTGTGGTACCCCATCCCAGGGTGCAGAGGGTCGGCCGGGCCACCCGAGACACACTTGGCCCCCGTTCGGTGAATGTCTGGGACCTGGTGACCGTCAGACGGGCCTCTGGTTTTCATCTCCACAGAGTGACTCTGTGATGGATCCTCAGTAGTAGATGAATCTGAGAGGAAGGATTGTTTAGAGCCTCCTCTGTCCTCTAGATCCAGACGGGGCACTTTCATGGTTTTTCCTTCACTGGATTCCTCAGCGTCTCTTTTCAGGTCCCCTCTTGCATCAGGTCCTTCATGGCCCTTCACAGACGTGACAGGAGGGCAGGGCTGAGACTGGCTGTCCATCATTTGGACGATGGCAGCGTCACCACCTAGTAATACACAGCAAGACGGGTCAGACTGGCACGGGGACAGAGTTCAGCTACAGCTTTGTGAAGGCTGACACTGATACGTGTCATATCAAAATAACCAAGAAGTGACTTGAGGAGACTTGTCAGTTATTTTAATATAACAATACGTCTGGACTAAAGCTGTCTGATGAGAGTACAAGTCCTCGACTCAGCATTTAGATCACACACGAGCGCAAACTTTCTTCTTTGTAGGAACTAAAATAAACAGACAAAAATGATACAACAGCTCAGTAGTCATGGAAAAACCATGCACTACTTCTCAGACAAAATATATGCTTACATAAATATTCGGGCTGCACGATATGAGGAAAACATGCGATAACGTTGTTGAATATCGTGATAACGATATTACTTGCGATAAATAAACAGATAATAAAATGTACTCCTTGTAATTTCTGTATAAAATGTATGTCAAATGATATAACTTGATTTAAATCCTGTGGATCATGTGACATAAGTAGCTGGTGGTGGTTTGGAGAAGACACTGGGAGCAGACACTGGGAACAGACACTGGGAGCACACTGGGAGCAGACACTGGGAACAGACACTGGGAGCAGACACTGGGAACAGACACTGGGAGCACACTGGGAGCAGACACTGGGAACAGACACTGGGAGCAGACACTGGGAGCAGACACTGGGAGCAGACACTGGGAGCAGACACTGGGAGCAGACACTGGGAGCACACTGGGAGCAGACACTGGGAGCAGACACTGGGAGCAGACACTGGGAACAGACACTGGGAGCAGACACTGGGAGCACACTGGGAGCAGACACTGGGAGCAGACACTGGGAGCAGATACTGGGAGCAGATACTGGGAGCAGACACTGGGAGCAGACACTGGGAGCAGACACTGGGAGCAGACACTGGGAGCACACTGGGAGCAGACACTGGGAGCACACTGGGAGCACACTGGGAGCAGACACTGGGAACAGACACTGGGAGCAGACACTGGGAGCAGACACTGGGAGCCCACTGGGAGCAGACACTGGGAGCACACTGGGAGCAGACACTGGGAACAGACACTGGGAGCAGACACTGGGAGCAGACACTGGGAGCAGACACTGGGAGCAGACACTGGGAACAGACACTGGGAGCAGACACTGGGAACAGACACTGGGAGCAGACACTGGGAGCAGACACTGGGAGCAGACACTGGGAGCAGACACTGGGAGCAGACACTGGGAGCAGACACTGGGAGCAGACACTGGGAACAGACACTGGGAGCAGACACTGGGAGCAGACACTGGGAGCAGACACTGGGAGCAGACACTGGGAGCACACTGGGAGCAGACACTGGGAGCAGACACTGGGAGCAGACACTGGGAACAGACACTGGGAGCAGACACTGGGAGCACACTGGGAGCAGACACTGGGAGCAGACACTGGGAGCAGATACTGGGAGCAGATACTGGGAGCAGACACTGGGAGCAGACACTGGGAGCAGACACTGGGAGCAGACACTGGGAGCACACTGGGAGCAGACACTGGGAGCACACTGGGAGCACACTGGGAGCAGACACTGGGAGCAGACACTGGGAACAGACACTGGGAGCAGACACTGGGAGCAGACACTGGGAGCAGACACTGGGAACAGACACTGGGAGCAGACACTGGGAACAGACACTGGGAGCAGACACTGGGAGCAGACACTGGGAGCAGACACTGGGAGCAGACACTGGGAGCACACTGGGAGCAGACACTGGGAGCAGACACTGGGAGCAGACACTGGGAACAGACACTGGGAGCAGACACTGGGAGCACACTGGGAGCAGACACTGGGAGCAGACACTGGGAGCAGATACTGGGAGCAGATACTGGGAGCAGACACTGGGAGCAGACACTGGGAGCAGACACTGGGAGCAGACACTGGGAGCACACTGGGAGCAGACACTGGGAGCACACTGGGAGCACACTGGGAGCAGACACTGGGAGCAGACACTGGGAACAGACACTGGGAGCAGACACTGGGAGCAGACACTGGGAGCAGACACTGGGAGCAGACATTGGGAGCAGACACTGGGAGCACACTGGGAGCAGACACTGGGAGCAGACACTGGGAGCAGACACTGGGAGCAGACACTGGGAGCAGACACTGGGAGCAGACACTGGGAACACACTGGGAGCAGACACTGGGAACACACTGGGAGCAGACACTGGGAGCAGACACTGGGAGCAGACACTGGGAGCAGACACTGGGAGCAGACACTGGGAGCAGACACTGGGAGCACACTGGGAGCAGACACTGGGAGCAGACACTTGGAGCAGACACTGGGAGCAGACACTGGGAGCAGACACTGGGAGCAGACACTGGGAGCAGACACTGGGAGCAGACTGGACTCACAGGGAGTGTGACTGGTGAAGAAGAGGAAGGAAACTCCTGGCTGAAGCCTCCACTTCCCCCCCCGCTCATCTGCCTGACAAAACACAGAGCTGTCCCCACCACTCACGGCCCTGTGCAGCTCCTGGATCAGGTACCTACACACACACACACACACACACGCACACACACGCACACGCACACACACACACACACACACACACACACACAGAGTCAGCATGGAGCACCAGAGCCAACGAGCCATTAGGGACACACAGGAAATGTAATAAACATACCTGATGCACCCCCTTCTAGCGATGACTTCTGCATGGCTGTCGTTAAGTACTTCACCTGCATGGACGACAGAAAAACAACCAACATATTGACCTTAAGGTAGTATTTCAGAAATGAAGAGAATTACTTCAACAATGATTTGTTAACTGTCGTTTTACGGGCTGCATTGTATTCAAAAACAAACTTCCATCTGTGTCAATACGACACATAAATGCACCATTTCTGTTGATATTTCTGTTGATATTTAAATAAATTATCACTTTAAATTGTGCACGGACTACTAGAACAAAAATGACAAAGAAAATATTCAGTGTTTGGTTCTGCTGCCAAAATAAACTCTCTGTTTGGAAGACGGAGACAGCAGCACTCAGCACATAAAGAAGACCAAAAACATGAATTATGGTGAATAACATGAATAATACCACACACCACTGGGACTCATAGCTGTCCGCCCAATACATTTGGTCCCAGTTCCTAGGGAAACAACCTCCTTCTCAACTGTAAAACACAAACACAACCTGATTAGAATATAATTCATCACGTGTGTGTCTTCTCATTCTACCTATCGTAGGTAACCTATGTGTGGCATTTGATGGGTTTAGCTGCTACTTTGCATAACTAACTAAATACAGGCAGAACATTATTATTATGTTTTTATTCTGAACATTCAAACTTTGTAACGTACTGTGCAGCGTGACTTGGACTATTCTGTGTTCTGTTCACCCTTGAAGTCTAAACCGACAATAAAGTTGGTGAGGTACATTTACTGAATTTAATGTAACGTTAGCTTACTGTCACTTTTCTTATGTGCCGATTTCACCAGCAACTTCAGCTAAAAGCAGTGGTGGAAGATCCTTTACTTAAGTAAAAGTACTAACACCACACTGTAAAAAATACTCTGTTACAAATGTTAGTATAAGTATGTAAGTATCATCAGAAAAATGTACTTAAAGTATCCAAAGTAAGAGTACTTAATGCAGAACTCTGCTCCCATTGTAGTGTGTGTGAAGGATCAACCAGCTGTGTGTTTAATGGTCTGATCATCTCAGCTGGACTTGTAGTCGTTATATTGTCGGCTAGTTTACTTTAGAATAAAACATCAGATTTTATAAACTACATGTGTTTAGTGAGCAGGAATCTTAATGTGTAAAGTAACTAGTAACTAAAGCTGTAACAGATGAATGTAGTGGAGTAAAAAGTACAATATTTCTCTCTGAAATGTAGCGGAGTAGAAGTAGAAAGTGGCATGAAAAGAAAAGAGTCAAGTAAAGTACAAGTACCTCAACATTTGGACTTAAGTACAGTACTGGAGTAAATGTACTTAGTTACATTCCACCACTGGCTAAAAGTTAACGTCTGTTGCTTTAGATATTGTGGACGAAAGACGATATGTCCATGTACTCCATGTATAAAACACAGTTGACACAATGAGCAGATGAAACATGTAGCTAATATCTGATATATATCTAATAAATGAAACATGTAGCTAATATCTGATACATATCTAATAAATGAAACATGTAGCTAATATCTGATACATGTAGCTAATATCTGATATATATCTAATAAATGAAACATGTAGCTAATATCTGAAACATGTAGCTAATATCTGATATATATCTAATAAATGAAACATGTAGCTAATATCTGATATATATCTAATAAATGAAACATGTAGCTAATATCTGATATATATCTAATAAATGAAACATGTAGCCAATATCTGATATATATCTAATAAATGAAACATGTAGCTAATATCTGAAACATGTAGCTAATATCTGATATATATCTAATAAATGAAACATGTAGCTAATATCTGATATATATCTAATAAATGAAACATGTAGCTAATATCTGATATATATCTAATAAATGAAACATGTAGCTAATATCTGATATATATCTAATAAATGAAACATGTAGCCAATATCTGATATATATCTAATAAATGAAACATGTAGCTAATATCTGATATATATCTAATAAATGAAACATGTAGCTAATATCTGATATATATCTAATAAATGAAACATGTAGCTAATATCTGATATATATCTAATAAATGAAACATGTAGCTAATATCTGAAACATGTAGCTAATATCTGATATATATCTAATAAATGAAACATGTAGCTAATATCTGATATATATCTAATAAATGAAACATGTAGCTAATATCTGATATATATCTAATAAATGAAACATGTAGCTAATATCTGATATATATCTAATAAATGAAACATGTAGCCAATATCTGATATATATCTAATAAATGAAACATGTAGCTAATATCTGATATATATCTAATAAATGAAACATGTAGCTAATATCTGATATATATCTAATAAATGAAACATGTAGCTAATATCTGATATATATCTAAT
>CM042431.1:1260000-1282500 GCA_023631565.1 Gymnocephalus cernua
GTCACCAATGTGAAAACTTCTTCTTACACCATCCTCCGCCTGACCCATTCAGACTCCGGCCCGTACCGAGAGGAGTGTTGGACTGAGGGCAACGTGACGCATGACAAGAACTTCACTATTACTGTTTGTAGGTCAATATATATGGAAGATATAGCAGCGAGACTTGGAGGAACAGAGGACGTGCCATGTGAGGCAGCAGCTGATAATCTGGATGTCCAGTGGCTCAAACAGGACTCTAGATATGAGCAACAAACATGGAGCAGAGTTTTTGGGGACAAGACGACATCAGTGATGGACAATGTTAGAGGACGATACCAAGTGGTGACAAACACATCAGCTCTTCGTGTTTCCAACGTCACAGCAACAGACTTTACAAACTACACCTGTCTGGTGATGAACCAACAGCAGTGTGTTAGTAGTTACTCTGTACGGTTGATCCCACAGCATGAGAGAATCTACGGCTTAGTGGGAGAGACCGCTGTGTTGCCGTGCACCGTCGCTGACTCCACCGATGAACAGCCCCCACGTTGGTCTAAACTGTTCCCTCTCCAAGAACTACACAACCAGACTGTTCCTTCAGTAGACCAAAACTATTCGCTGGTGTTTTCATCTCTAATGTTAAATCACTCAGGTTGGTACTCCTGTGAATCCTCTAGAATAGAGCAACAGTATCAGCTGCTGGTGTGCCCCACATCTGCCCCCCCTGCTGTAGAGCTCTTCTCAGAGGGAGAAGAAGTCACTCTCAAATGCAGAGATTGGAACGATTGGACGCACACACACACAAGTCACCGCGAACAGAGGGAAAAATCTTTAGAGTAGAGTCTTATCAGAGCATGAGAAGAGTGAGGAAGGACTATAAAGGGAGCCTGGTTATCTCTGATATATCAGTGGGAGATGCAGGGGAGTACTGGTGTGTACTTTATGACTCATTTAATTTCCAGTGTGACTCAACAGAGAGAAGTGTGTTAGTGTACATGGAGCCCTTTGGGATTTACTCCACCTTCTTCAAAGTGCGATGCTCAGTGCTCAGTGTCCTGCTGCTGATGCTCTGTGCTGCTGTAGTCGCTGTGAACCTGAGGAGGAGGAGGAGAGGAGCGCAGCTTCCAGCTCACACACACACACACACACACTTAACACAAGGGATGGGACACATTCATGCAGAGAAAACATTTAAACTACAACACAAAAGACAGAAATAAGAAAACAGAAATGATGGGAAATAAGACATAAATACCCGATGATTATTATTATAATAATATAAAATAATTTTTTGAATGTTAGAAGGGAACATTTGATCCTGACAGGGTGCAGATGTTCCCTTATCGTCTGGATTAGTATATGTGTATATGTGTGTGAATATATATATATATACACACACATAAATATGATTATATAGATGTTTTATTGTATATACAGTATATATATATTATCTTGTGTATATATATATATATATTTGAGCTAGTTGATTTTTTCTTGACTGTGTGTGTGTGTGTCTGTGTGTCGTGTGTGTGTGTGTGTGTGTTCCAGATGTTTTATTTTAAATCTAAAGATTATGTGATGTTTTATATTATATATGAAGGGATATGAATTGTCTTTAATGCATTCATAATAGTTGTATCTTGCAGTGTTGTCAGTGTTATAAACATGTTATTATATCTTGGTCTCTATAATCTATCGTCTGCTTAATAAACATTATTCATAAACAATAAAACTTGTTCTGATTGTGATTTCTGATTAATTATTATAAGCAACATATCTCTCGGTCTGTAAAATGTTTCTTATGTTAACTTTCAGTAAGTAAAGTTTATTTCTAGAGCACATTTAAACATACATTAATCTGACCAAAGTGCTGAATAAAAGAACATTAAACTGTAAATACCAAAAGCCAAAAAGAAGATCCAACGCCAACAACAAGCAGCAGTTCATAAACCCAGAATGATGACATGATGAGAACAGATTGAGAGATTAGAGAGTTATGATGTGTCTTTTTCTCAGATATAAAAACAGAAATGGAGGGAGCACATCTGATATGTGAAGGCAGCAGCTTCCACCATCATGGAGCAGCAGCTGGAAAGGCTCGGTCCCATATTAGAAAGGCTCGGTCCCTTATTAGAAAGGCTCGGTCCCATATTTGGCAGTTTTCAGATGATCTGTATAGATACAGATCATCTGAAAACTGCCAAATATGTGTTTTATTATAAAGTTAATGAAATAAAAGGTGTTCTACTTTGTCTCAGCTCCAGCTCTGAGTCTCTCCCTCTGCTTCCGTTTCACTCACCACTGAGTCTGACTTCATGTCCCGCCCACAACACTATCTGGTTGGTAGATGTTAGACGTGTATCAGCCAATCAACACTCACCACTGAGTCTGACTTCATGTCCCGCCCACAACACTATCTGGTTGGTAGATGTTAGACGTGTATCAGCCAATCAACACTCACCACTGAGTCTCACTTCATGTCCTGCCCACAAGCAGGCAGAAACAGACCATAATAAGTTCAAGTTCAATACAAGTGTATTGTCATGTGCATTTAAAAGTACAAAGTACAGAGAGAATGCAACGAAATGTGCTTTGCCCTGGCTCTCTCTTCTCATAAACACTATCAATATAATTTGAATAAAACATAATAAAATTACCTGAATACAAGATACACACACACAGACACACACATACACACAAATACACACACACACACACACACACACACACACACACACACAGACACACACAATTACACACACATACACACAGACACATATACACACACACAAACATACACACAGACTGAGAGACACACACACAAACACACACACACACACAGACACACACACAGACACACACACAGAGAAACACACACACAGACACACATACATACACACACACACAGACATACACATACACACACACAAACAAACACACACACACCTCTCTACTCTTTGAATAATGTGTGTATGAAGTCACGTCAGCCTCTGTGGTTTTAGTCATGTAAAGGAAATTGATTACTGGATAGAGAGCTGATGCTGCAACGTTTCCTCTGATGATGAGATAAAGAAGTCATGTTTGATAAAATACACACACACACACACACACGAGAAAAGTGACAAAAAATTCAATAAAAGCGACAAAAAAACATGCTTAAACCAGTAAATTGCTCGGTTTTTGTTTTGTTATTTATATTTCTGGAAACATTCAGTTTCAGCCAAGTATCAGCCAATCAGCACTCACCATGACATGCAGCCTAACCCTAACCCTAACTCATCATTTAGGAAACTCTAATACCTAAACAGGCAGAAACAGACCATAATAAGATCAAGTTCAAGTGTATTGTCATGTGCATTTAAAAGTACAAAGTGCAGAGAGAATGCAATGAAATGTGCTTTGCCCTGGCTCTCTCTTCTCATAAACACTATCAATATAACACACACAGACACAAACACACACAGAGACACACACAGACACACAGACACACACACACACATACACACAGACACATACACACACACACAAACATACACACAGACACATACACACACACACAAACACAGCCCCCTCTCTCTTCTCTGAATAATGTGTGTATGACGTCAGCCTCTGTGGTTTTAGAGTCATGTAAAGGTGTCTCAATGAAAATCACTGCACTATGTCATATTTACTAACTCAGTAACACTAAGCACTTTTTTGTTCAAATATCACCCACACATTCCCAATCCCACACTCTAAACACAAACAATCACGCATACACATCACTCGCCAAAATGGCAACTGGACCCCAATCCAAGGAAGAAATGAAAACGATTTGGACTTCAACAATTGCACCAGAAAAACCAAAAAGGACCCAATCAATGGAAGACAAAAACCCACACCCACCACCAAAACTTCTTCATCCCCCAAAAGCCTGCAAGGCAGCAACAACAAAAAACACAACCAGACAGAATCATCACAGGAGCAATTACAAGACAACCTACAGATGACCAGAGAACCCCAACCACCACTTAAACAGCCCCCCAAAGACCCACGCCTACACCGCCGCCAACAGCTAGCCATCAAATCCAAGACCATTCAGAACCGATCACCTTTAGTAGACAGTTTCATCCAAGAAACCCTCAAGGAGCTAGATTCAATACAGCCCAACACACCACCAGAGGGAGCCACTACACCACAAAGACATGGCCCCCAACCACAAGATACCAGAGCACCAGAGCAAACACCAGCACCCATTCTCCCATCCACCACCAGCTTCAGAACCGTATCAAACAACAACTCATTCTGCATAACCAAGAAAAATGGAAATCATTCTACAATGAACTGGACAGTGATTATAGAACTAATCCATATAGTTTCTGGCACAAAATAAAAAACATGAATGGCACACGAAACAAAAGCAATATATCGACTCTGGCATATCAAGGCCAAGGCATTGAAAATAATCAAGAAAAAGCAACTTTATTCAGAAATCTCCTCAGAAAACACCCCTTCCTGTCCATCACATTCAGACTTTGACCAGGAATGGAAGAAAACTGTGTGGTGTGAAGTGTGCGACGCAGGGGAGTACTGGTGTGTAGTTTATGACCCAGATGGTGACCAGTGTGAGTTAACAGAGAGAACTGTGTTAGTGTACATGGAGCCCTTTGGGATTTACTCCACCTTCTTCAAAGTGCGATGCTCAGTGCTCAGTGTCCTGCTGCTGATGCTCTGTGCTGCTGTAGTCGCTGTGAACTTGAGGACATGGAGAGGAGCGCAGCTTTCAGCTCACACACACACTTAATATGCATATATGATCATTTAATCATTGGCTTTAATACAGCCTGTGTGACGGGGCACATGGCTGCCATCATGGTAGCAATGCGCTACCTATTTTGTATCCCAAATTTTAAGTAGTAATACATTTATTAGCCATCAAGATATCTTGTGGCTTTGACACATGTTAAAATGAATCATATAAATGATAGTATGAATGTTTAGCGTTATAGCTATATGAATTTTGGCTGTTTTAAGCCTTTAGTGTCTAGTCACCTGAGTCACCCCTGCATTGTACGGTTGTGTTGGTATTTTCCAATTTGAGGGGCGGGCTAAAAGAAAGGTTGTTTCTCCAACTTTGGTCAGTTACAAGTAGTGATGGGCATTCCGGCTCTTTTACGTGAGCCGGCTCGTTTGACTCACAAACAGCTCTTTAAACAAATTAATGTTTTGACTATTGTGTAAAAAACCATTCCAATTAAATTATTAAATGAAATCATACTCACAATATCTCACAATTTCTTTAAAAATGCATTGATTTGTTATGAAAAAAGAATACTATTAAACATTTGCATTTAAATGACAACTTTTGAATGTATAGAAACAACATTCAAAACAAATACAATCTGAATCTGAACAACATAATAGAACCCATATTAAAGGTATAATGGAAGATTTTCCCGAATTTTAGAAAAAAAACGCCCTCTACACTTTTTGAAAAAATGCTCCCGAGAGGGAACGCCTATTAAACGTGTGCACGAGAGAGCGTGCACGAGCCTAGTTCTCCTCGTGCACGCTCTGTTTACACGTTGCTGTCGGCACGGCTCTACAAGCCGACTTTCCAAAAGAAGATTTGCACTTTTTCCACTATGTCAGACTCGCCACCGGTAAGTGGAAATCTATTTAGGACAAGCATCTCTATAGCTTACGTTAGCACGCTACAGGCCAACAAACAAGCTATCGCCGAGAGCGGGGGGGGGCAGCGGTCGGAGGCTTTTATATACTGTCTATGGTCGGAGGCCGTGGCCATCTGCTCGCTGACCTGTCACGGCACGTACGACGGCCTTACGTAAACATATTCCAGAATGATTGACAACTAGGAGGATGAACTATCTCACTAGTTATGTTTTGTATAACTAGCATGAACACACTCACAATGTTGATCATATTTTTATTTTATGAGATTTGCATTCAGAAATGCAAGTTGCCTCACTTGGAGGGGCGTTTCTTCTCTCAGTAATAATTTTTCCTGTTTTCGACCCTCTCAGAGGGAACGGATGTGGCCATTATACAGAGTCTCTCTGTCATGACTTTAGTAAAAAAATGGAGGAGTGTGTGTGTGTGTGTGTGTGTGTGTGTGTGTGTGTGTGTGTGTGTGTGTGTGTGATGGCTCGGCCCCTCCCTCATGCCGTATAATTGGTTGACACTTTGTGTATGACTGACAGGAACAGAACGTGAGGCTGATCAGACAGTCGAAACTAATGTGTGCCTATATAATTAGTTTTTTGTTCTTTGAATTAGAAAGAGTCGGCTCTTCGGATATGCGAGCCAGCTCCCGTCGTTCACCTACAAGAGTCGGCTCTAAGAGCGAACAACCCATCACTAGTTACAAGGCAGGATTAGCTGGGAGACTTCTTCTAAAGGAGGGCACACATGTAAATACTTCTTTTGTAGATTATGGTGAACTTGTGTGTGTTGTAGCAGTGCTTTGCCATTGAGAACGAGCTAGCATGCTAACGCTAGCATGCTAACAGTTGTGTTTAGCCCGTCGTTTCGGCTAGTTACGTAACAAGCAGTGCAGATGTTGACCAGCTCACCCAGAGACTGAAGGCAGGAATCATTCAGAAACCGTATCTCACTCAGAACAACATGGATAGATTTTTTTCAAGTTTGTATGTGTGGAAGCACCAGAGACACAAAATAACACCCCAAATCCCAGAAAAAGTGATTTTTTCATAATATGGGCACTTTAAGTTACATTTTGACAAAACCTGTCAGATCTAAGTACTATTATGTTTTTGGTTAAGTTATTATTTAATATGATTCTTTTTATTTATTATTTTGGAACAAACCAGGGTCTCTGTTTAAGAAGGCCGGCTCACAGCAGCAGGTTCCACTGCTTCAGAGCACCGCAGCGTATATATCTTCAAGTTTAGCCAAACCTCCAGTTTAACTGCCACAAGTCGTTCTTCTTGTAATTAAGATCTCATCGAGGAAAAACACGCCGTATTTTTGTATTTGCATTGAGTTTTTAATTTATAAAGTAAAATAAATAATGAATTTCAATATAAAAAATATTAATGATTAATTGATCGTTAATTCTCCCGACGATCGACGAAGAAAATTTAATCGAATGCCCATCCCTAGATAGAATATAAGAACAATTAAAAATATATACAAGTTGGGAATAAAACTGTACAACTGTTTAACTAGTATTGATAAAGCTGTACCCCTGAATATGTATACCAACTCCTACTCCTTAAAACTACTAACGCCACATAATGAGTAAGCAAGAATCCCAAAAATAGCAGAACATATAACCTTGCTTACAAAATATATGTGTGTTTCAATATAACAAGATATATGCGTAAAGTGTATGTGTTTTGAATAGCAGAAAATATATCTTTGCTTGAAGTGTATGTGTTTTACTTATAACAAATGATATCATGTAGATGTGTGTTTTCTATCTCATTTAGATGTGTGTGTTTTGAGAACCCCAAAACAGCTAAAGCTATCACTTTGCTTACATATTAATCTGCATTGCATTATATGGCATAGAAAGTTTTAGAGTTTGTGCATTGAATAGAGGGCAGAGTGCAGACAGACAAAAGAGGCCTCAGGCCTTTTGGCGACCAAGAAAGGCTAGCGAGCGTCCTTTCGAAGCAAGGGACCTCCGGTGACCCTGGGAGGAACGGCCAAGAACCGTAAGTACTGAAGAAAAATCATTGGTTGTAAATATCACCTCTGGCAGTGCTTTACATATACAGGGGGACAAGAGCCAGTGGGTTGGGGACGTCTAGGGTTTCTGTGTCTAGCCTCTTGCCTCGCCTTCGGGTTCCCCTCTCTTTAGCTCGGGGTGTGTGTCTCTCAAAAAATTAACGGATTTGTAATAGGGTAATAAAATGCGACTGGCCAAATGCTTAATATCTATCATTATTATTAATTTAATTATTATTATAACCATAGTGAAATCATGGAAGCGATAAAAACCCATCCTATGCGCTCGGCTTGTAAAGACAATTTATTTGTATTGTTATTTTTTAAATCTGTTCGGCCCACATTAAAAAAATGCCTATCACGTTTCATAGTACTTGAAGTAGCTTCCATTACATAAACCCACTTTTACAACTACAATCTGGTATAAAGCAAATTTCTAAAATATTAATGGTTTGAAGAGAATATAATGACTGTACATTATACATGCACAAACCCAAGTGGTATGCAACCATATCTATTTGATTTTATTTATATTTAATGTATTATTACAGCAACATGACACATTCACATGACCATAACTCTGTGGTTACAATAAGCTCCCCAACCTCACAATTTGTCATTGTGACACAAACAACTGCCTAGAGAATGTAATTTCACACCGTGAATGCTGTATGTTGAGAGGCTGACTACACTGGATTGCTGGCTTGATTTTTGTAAGAAAAAGGTGAAGTAGTGAGAATAGATGAAAAAAGTGGGAATGGGTTTAATTAGCATGAATGTCTTTGAAAAGTTGAATAATACCGAGGATGTTTGAAAGATGTGGAATATAATGATTTAATATGTGTAGTTAATTTTAAGATGAAGCTAAATGGGATTGCTGGCTTCAATTTGGATGAAGAAGCAGCTAAAGGAGAATGAATGAGTCTGAAAAGTGGGAAATGTACAAATGTACACACACACACACACAGACACACACAGACACACACACACACACACACACACACACACACACACACACACACACACACACACACAGACACACATAAACACACACACACAGAGACACATACACAGAGACACACACACACACACAGACACACACACACAGACACAAACACACACACACACACACACACCTATTCTCTTAAATGAATTGATGCAGACACCAACACACAAGTATAAACTTCAGGCTACTGATGTTGACTACAGTGAAATCTCTGCGTGAGCCTTCACACAACCAGAAATACTGCTTTAAAAACCTGAATCTTTCCCATGAGGAACACCACCGTCCTTACAAAATGTTACGACAACATTTAGTCTGGACCAAAAGGAGTTCACCAACACTGACATCAGTCAAGTTCACATAATAATAAAATCACGATTCAATCTGCTCATAAGAAACAAAATCTAAGCTGTAGAAACATTTAGCTTCACTACTCTAGCAATGCTAAAATCTTGCTTCCAGTTAGCTTGACTACTCTTAGCATATTTAAAGACTGAAAGTGTCAATATTTGGACTTGTAGTCATCTTTATTAAAACCCTTTCTTAAATGTTTCTTAACTGAACTGTAACTTTTCTCCTTAACTTCTTCCGGGACATGAACTCCCTCTCTTCAGGGGTCAGGAGTGAAACTGAGTCATTGTCAACATTTGTTGTCTTCTGGTTTCAGAACCCACTAAAGGGCAATAGCTCCCCTTGTGGTTAATACAAAATACTGCATGGAATAAAATGTATTGTAACATTTTACCTACAGCCTTGACTTCCACAATTCTGCTCTGCCCATTTGTGTGTGTGTGTGTTCTTGTTTAACTACATTTGTGGGGTCCAAGTACCGGGAATACAGTATACTTGTGGGGTCCGGACAGCTTTGTGGGGCCAAAATGCTGGACCCCACATGTTTAAAGGGCTGTTTGAGGGTTAAGACTTGGTTTTAGAATTAGGGTTAGAATGAGGTTATGGTTAGGTTTGGGTTAAAACGCAGCTCCCAGGATGGGTGCTGTGAGGGGCACGGGCAAAAGGGGACCACTGGTGTGGCTAAAACACTTAAAATGCTCCTTTAAAAAACAGGACGGCCCGATATTAAAAGCAGGTAAAAAGAACCACTGGATAGGACAGACAGCGGGAGATTTAAAATGTAAAAATTAAAGGTCAACTCCACAACTGCCCCGATTTCTCGCCTAGAAAATTGTCAAAATAAATACATAAAATAAATAAAAAGAATTTTATATATATACACAACTATAGTTTTGGAAATAAATAGCCCGGTATCACAATACAAAAGGATTCTAGCCCAAATTTTAAAAGATCTTGTTAAAACTTCAAAGTTAAGTAAAAATGTTTAAAAGGTCATTAATACTGTCTGAATTACTTGCCTGTGAGGTTAAAAAATACATATACACATACCATTAAAAATTAGTAAAAAGTGCTTTGTTACGAAGTGCTTTAAAAAGTAAAAAGTGCCACACAATAAACATAAATAATTTAAAATACATCCTAGAATAAAACCACACTGTTACTAAAAATGCATAAAACCAATGACATGTGTATCACTATGTTTAAATTTTGAGGCAAGTAATTCAATTTGTAATCATCAAATAAATTAGTTATAACAATAATAAAATAATAATAATAAATACATATTAGTAATAAAAACAGAAGCCCAATCAAATAATTAAAATATAGTTAGGGCAGAATAAAACTTATGAAAGGAAAACCAAGGCATCTTTAAAATATGTATTTAAAAAGCCATAAAAACATTCAAATATTAGGTAGGGCCTCCTCTGCAGGCAGCAATTCACCCCTAAAGGATAGAATAATAAAATCTGAGAAATATGTTATGAAAGACATGAATATTGAAACGTCCCAATAGTTAAGGGTTAAGGTTAGGCATTTAGTTGTGATGGTTAGTTAGGGTTAGGGTTAGGGTTAGGCATTTAGTTGTGATGGTTAGTTAGGGTTAGGGTTAGGGTTAGGCATTTAGTTGTGATGGTTATTTAGGGTTAGGGTTAGGCATTTAGTTGTGATGGTTATTTAGGGTTAGGGTTAGGCATTTAGTTGTGATGGTTAGTTAGGGTTAGGGTTAGGGTTATGCATTTAGTTGTGATGGTTAGGGTTAGGGTAAGGGTTAAGGTTAGGCATTTAGTTGTGATGGTTAGGGTTAGGGTAAGGGGCTAGGGAATGCATTATGTTAATGACGGGCCCCACAAAGATAGTGAAATGCACTCTGTGTGTGTGTGTGTGTGTCTGTGTGTGCGTGCATGCATGCGTGCGTGCGTGTGTTTGCGTGTGCGTGTGTGTGTGTGTGTGTGTGTGTGTGTTAATATGTTAACTGGACTTTATACGACAATTAAAAACCAAAATGTTGAGTGAAGCTAAAAGTTAAACTACAGAACATTTTCTATCATGCCTTTATTAAATTCTCTCAGTTAGTAAAAAGTTAGAAAATCACTTTCTGTGGACAGTTTTCTGTTTTTAAAGGCCAGTTATTTCATGGATCCAGGACATGGGGTACTTTCCATAAAATCATCTCTCACTGCAAATCAAACCAGCTATTAGGCTAACTGACATAAAACCATGTTAATCTCTAGGTATGGTGAAGGGTATGTGATGATGCGGGGGCCAAGGGAACTTTATCAGGATGCATAGTATCCTGGATCCATTAGATAACTGGCCTTTAATAATAAAATCTGCATGCTGCCTCTATGGGAATTTAACATAGGGGTGTACTCACTTTAGTTGCCAGCGGTTTAGACATTAATGGCTGTTATACAAGCTGTACACTTAATACTTTACACTGTTATACAAGCTGTACACTTAATACTTTACACTGTTATACAAGCTGTACACTTAATACTTTACACTGTTATACAAGCTGTACACTTAATACTTTACATTGTAGCAAAGTGTCATTTCTTCAGTGTTGTCCCATTAAAAGATATAATGAAATATTTATTAAAATGTGAGGGGTGTACTCACTTTTGTGAGATACTGTATATAATGGAATCAATAGCTCAGTAGCTCTAGGACACCTGTTCTCGATTTGAGATTAAGAAGGGAATTCGTCAGGGTTGCAGCAGCTCTCCACTTCTATTCATTATGGTAGTAGAAATGTCCATTTTGATTCAGAATAGTGGCATTGAAGGGTTAGTTGTAAGTGACAGACACATTATCATAAGTCAATTGGCCGACGACACAACTTTGTTTCTAAAAAATGAAAATCAAATTCCTTTAGCCTTACAAATTATTGACCATTTTTCAAGAGCTTCAGGCCTACAATTGAATTTAGATAAGTGTGAAATTTTAACATATCTATCTATATATTTTATCTCTTACAACCTCTATATGACATAAAATCAGAAGTTAAATATTTGGGAATTGTTATTTCCAGGGATAAGACAACATCAGACAAAATGAATGTATGGAACAAAATAGAAAAGTGTAAATTGATCATAAATAGGTCGCTTAATAGGTGGTTCACTCCTCATAATACTCCAGTTTATAATAATATATACATATTGATAAGCAGAAAATCTGTGTACATGGAGGAATGGAAATCCAAGGAGATCTGGGCAGTTGCTCATTTTATGGACAGTAATGGACTCTTGTTACAGCACGAGGAGTTTTGTGAGAAATATCAACTTCAATGTCAAGCGTTATGACAGATGGTTGAAAGCTATAACAGTGTCTCTGAAATCCATGGTGAGAGAAGACATCAGGCACTCCAAGGTTTCTCCTGGTCTGAGGCAGCTCTGCATCCGATTATAAATGTACCAACAAAGTTATTAGAAATATTCTATTGAAGGAATATTATTCTAATCCAGTAAAAAGACAATATATGATGAAAGATTTTGGTGAGGGAGAGGTTAAGAAAATAAGGAAAAGTTATATCTCATTTCCTCTTCTCCCGAAGGTAAAAGAGGTCAACTTTAAAATGTTAAATGAAATCTGTCCAACAAACACATTTTTAAGACTGAGATCCAATTTTGATACTGACTGTGTTTTTTTTGTGAAAAAGAAATTGAGAATGTAAAACAAGTATTTTTCCTGTGTGAGTCGTGTAATCTTTCTGGAAAGATGTGCAGAGCTGGTTCCAGACCAGAGAAACTGAGATACCTCCTCTGACTGTGAACAATACAACGTTTGGTGTCTTTGTTGAAGATAAGAAGGTAGATTTTGTTGGTGCTGCTAGGAAAACATTTTATACATAAATGTAGACATTTTCAGACCAATTCCTCCCTGATCCATTGGAAGAATGAGTTCAATCTTTTGTGCAAATCATTGAAACAAATTAAGGATAAAAAAAGCCCTTGAATTGATTTATTTACTTGAAACTCTTAATTTAATTTGAGATAGACCCTTCTATTTATTTTCTATTTATTTATTCTTTATTTATTTTCTTGTCTTTATGTTGTTTTGTACGGTATAAACTCCTAGGTTTTGTTTTATATGCTCAACCTGAGGCAATAGCTTGTTTTTTGTGATGGTGCCTTGTTTTTTTATTTCTATATTATATATATATATATATATATATATATATATATATATATATATATATAAATGAACAATAACAAAATAAAAAAAACATTTTTCATTGGTTGTTGTGTTAAATCTTACCCGGATACAATAGTGCTATTTTCTGATTGGCTATTGTGTAGCCCCTTTCCTTTTTTTGATTGGCTGATAAGTGGCAGGCTGAACTCCAGTGTTTGAGATAAATAAATTAAGGACCTAGACTCAATGATAACAAACACAACGTCAATGACTTTTTGATTTATTTGAATGTTGTTTTCATGTGATGACACAGGCGGGAGGTCAGATTCAGAATCACATTATTTGATAGATGCAGTGACATTAGTCTTGGAGGCAGCGGTGCAGACATTTCTCAGCACTTTCTAAAGAATCCCAGTGTAGCCAATAACAACAGGTACTGGGACTAAATCAATCACCAGCAGCCTGGACAGCATCCTTACAGTGGGAAGAGAAGAGAGCCACTGAAGGTGCTGTAGTTACTCGTATCATCATATAATGAATAGCCTGATGGGAGATCCAGGCGAATTTCATCTCCTGCTATCAGCTCCAGGAGAACAGAGTTAGTGATATAATCAAATCCATTTGCTAACTTTTCCTTATAATTAAACATGATATGTTGATTGTTCTTGTACAAGGATACACCCATCAAACCTCTTTGGAAACCAGCCAGAGTGAACTGGAGATAGTAGACCCCTCTGACTGGTGCTGTGAAGAAACCTACAGAGTAAGAGTAGAAAAGGATTTATGTAGATTTCCATGACCACATGTGTTGTTGATGTGACCTGCAGTATATTACCTGTAGCTGGATTGTAAGCATTGCCAATGTTGGTGACGACCTTGCTGTATTTCAGTGTGGTCTGTGTGTTGTGTGGTCCAACATCTCGTGCATCAGTCAGACCTGCATAAAATGCCACCTTCGTTTTCTCTGTTAACACAAAAAAATCAATGCATGTCATTAAACGTGTGTGTGTGTGTGTGTGTGTGTGTGTGTGTGTGTGTGTTATCACCTGTATTCTCTCTCTCCAACTGGTCAATCCTGGACTCACTGCTGCTCAGTCTGGTCTGCAAGTCTGGAGTTAATGACATTGAATCACAGAGCAGAGCAAACTATTAACATGCAACTTGGCTTGATAGAAAATAACTGACTTGAGACTCAACTTGGGCTCGGAAGTTAAAGACACGTGTTTTGACTTGAGACAAGGTCACTCGAATGACTTGTCTGTGTTCATTTTATGTGTTCAGTTTAAATATTAAATGTTGTCAATGATCAGCCTGTTTGTCATGAACCATACGTTCCAAAAGCTACGAAAAGTTATCACTGTAATTGGTATGATTTACAGGTTTTCTTGCAGAATGCACCACAGTGACTGCTGCTGTATAAGAACGCGGCTGGCTGCGTAGGGAGGTGGTGGGGGGTGATGGGTGGACGCTACCATACAGGACTTTCAAGCCAGGGAGCAGCGTTCAAAAGACTTTCACCCAGGAAACGTGTGTTCAACGGGAGAGTTTTAATACAAACCACGATCTTTTCCTAAACTTAACTAGTCGTTTCAGTGCCTAAACTTAACTTAACGCCGCATCACCCTCACTTTTTCTTGCCTAAACTTAACCGTAATCTCCACAGAAATGATTGCCAGCTTGCGGTGCTCCTTACCCAGCACACAGTCACCTATTCTGGGGTAACTGAACCACCAACTACCGCTGACCTGACGGAGCTCTCCTAGTTTTTGTATAATAATACGTTTTAGTGTCCATAACTTTTTGCAGGATATCATACGAACCGTTCATGAGAATTTAATGATGATGATAAACAATGGGAATGATGCAAACCATGGATACGTTGAATCTTTAACTTATGTTTTAATCTTGATTGCATTTTAATATTTTCCTCATTTCATTTAATGCTTTTGAACAAGTTAGATACATTGGCCATTCAAAACAAGAACAATACCCAGAATGCACACAGTGGGAATGGAATGGCATCACACTACACAAACCATACATTAAATCTCTAAGTTATGTTTCAGTGTTAATGTTCACATTAAATATTATTAAACGGGTTAGATAACTTGACCAGTTATATAATTGTTAGACAGGTACTAATACCATAAACCAGGGATCTTCAACAGGGGGTCCGGGACCCCTAGGGGGTCCTGAGAGTTAATGCAGGGGGGGCCTCCAAATTATTGTAATTCTTTTTTTTAATTTTCAAAGGTCTTAACATAAATCCAACATATTATTAGCAAAATCCCCACTTCTTACTGACCTATATGTAAAGTAGTCTCTAAGGCCATCCACAGATGTGTGCCACATGTATGTTTAACATTAAAACATGATTTATAAAATCATACCAACAATTATTAGGCTATTTTAATAGCTTAGTATTCTATGCCAAAAAGGTGCAAAAAAAAGGTATGTATAAAGGCTTTAGGCCGCCCTACAAGGTATTGTAGGCCCAGTTTAATATATACTTTATATCCTTTATTTTATAAAATATATGTAATAGGGGGTCCCTGCTCCATCTCTCCTTCAGTTAAGGGCTCCTTGGCTTAAAAATATTGAAGACCCCTGCCATAAACTATTACCTTGTCTTTTCTCTTTATAAATACAGGCTAAGACTGCAGTATGTTGGGTGTGTGTGTGTGTGTGTGTGGGGGGGGGGGGGGGGGGGGGCAATAAAAACACATTCAGTGAAATACCTGCATTCTCTTCTTCAAGGTCTCTTGTTTTGCTCTCGGTGGCAGTCAGTCTAGTTTCTTGGACTGAAAAACAGAAGTTTGATTTTGGTTTATTAGTTCAAATAACACATTGAGCTCTTTTGTATTTTTACAGTTATAGATTATTCTTTGTATACCATGTTGATGTTTAAATATTTATTCTGCAGCTCACAATAATGGCATCAGTTCACTGACACACTTCAGTCCAACTGTTAAAGGACAACAGAATTTAACAGGAAAAGTAGACAGTCTGTACCAGAAGTCTCTCTCTGCAGCAGAAGGCCAATGCATGTCATGAAACGTGTGTGTGTGTGAGTGTGTATGTGTGAGTGTGTGTGTGTGTGTGTGTGAGAGTGAGTGTGTGTGTGTGTGTGAGTGTGTGAGTGTGTGAGTGTGTGAGTGTGTGAGTGAGTGAGTGTGTGTGTGTGTGTGTGTGTGTGTGTGTGTGAGTGTGAGTGAGTGTGTGTGTGTGCGCTTGTTTTACTATATTCGTGGGGTCCAAAAACCGGAGAATCCAGTATACTTGTGGGGTCTGCACAGCCTTGTGGGGTCCAAAATGCTGGACCCACAAGGTTAAAGGGCTGTTTGAGGGTTAAGACTTGGTTTCAGGGTTAGGGTTAGAATGAGGTTAGGGTTAGGTTTGGGTTAAAACGCAGCTCCCAGGACGGTCACAAGGGGACCACTGGTGTGGCTAAAACACTTAAAGCGCTCCTTAAAAAACCTTCTTTTTGGTTATATTAAAAAAGCTGTTTAAAAGACGGCCAGATATTAAAAGCAGGTAAAAAGAACCACTGGACAGGACAGACAGCGGGAGATTTAAAACTTTAAATATAAGGTCAACTCCACA
The DNA here is from genome assembly GCA_023631565.1 of Gymnocephalus cernua. Lineage (NCBI taxonomy): Eukaryota > Metazoa > Chordata > Actinopteri > Perciformes > Percidae > Gymnocephalus > Gymnocephalus cernua. The sequence goes on from CM042431.1 coordinate 1,276,766, forward strand.
ACTGCCCCTGTTATGGGGGCAGTTGTTTCCATCCTGTGTGTTTGTGTCTGTTGTCTCCCTCCCCTTCTCCCTGTCTGTTTTTCTGGAGTGGTTGGGGGTGTGGCCGAGTGTTCAGCCTACCTGCACAGCTGTTGGTGCTTCTGCAATCTCCCTTGATTCAGCTGTGGATGATTCCTCTGATTACGGCTTCAGTATTTAGACCTGGTTGGAACCTGTCTTCGGCGCCAGAACCTGCCACTGGCCTCTCTCCTTTCGAAGTGACCTTAGGCTATCAGCCTCCCCTGTTCCCTGCTCAGGAGAAGGAGTTAGCGGTTCCTTCAGTTCAGGAGAACCTGCGCCGCTGCCGTGAGGTTTGGAACCATGCCCGTGAGGCCTTGCTGCGCACCTCTGAACGCAACAAGACGGTGGCGGATAGACACAGGACTCCTGCGCCTCTTTTCCAGCCTGGCCAGAAGGTATGGCTCTCCTCCAAGAATGTTCCTCTCCGGACGGAGTCCCGCAAGTTGTCGCCTCGGTTTTTGGGGCCTTTTGAGATAGAGGCCATTGTGAATCCTTCTGCGGTCCGAAATTGCCACCGGCTATGAAGATCCACCCAACCTTCCATGTTTCTCAGTTAAAGCCAGTCTCCACCAGTCCTCTGTGTCCCCCTGCTGATCCCCCACCTCCTGCTCGACTTATTGACGACCACCCGGCCTACACGGTCCGAAGACTCTTGGACGTTCGTCGGCGGGGCAGGGGTCTTCAGTACTTGGTGGACTGGGAGGGGTATGGGCCTGAGGAGAGAACGTGGGTACCCAAACGCTTCATTCTGGACCCTCAGTTGATCACTGACTTCCACCGTGACCACCCTGATGGACCCAGTGGGGCGCCGGGTGGCGCCCATTGAGGGGGGGGTACTGTTATGGGGGCAGTTGTTTCCATCCTGTGTGTTTGTGTCTGTTGTCTCCCTCCCCTTCTCCCTGTCTGTTTTTCTGGAGTGGTTGGGGGTGTGGCCGAGTGTTCAGCCTACCTGCACAGCTGTTGGTGCTTCTGCAATCTCCCTTGATTCAGCTGTGGATGATTCCTCTGATTACGGCTTCAGTATTTAGACCTGGTTGGAACCTGTCTTCGGCGCCAGATCGTTACAGCTACCAAAGTGGTAACTTGGCTCCCAGAAATTTTGAACCCTTTGTCTCAGCTAGTTAGTTTTGTTACCTAGTCTCTTCCGCGTGCTTCACTTACCTGTTTTTTGTGTTTGTCCTCCTGTCCAGACCTACACCACTCGACCTGTTGCCACAGACTGCTTTACCACCAGCCAGTCACTCTTCGGACCTTCCATCTCCTTTCTCCTGTTTGTTTTTTGGATTCCTGTGGATTTCTTTTTGGACACGCCACGCTTCGCCCACGCCTGCAGCTGTCCTGTCTCCACCACCAGCGCAGCTTTTGTTCCTGGCTGCTTTGTTTCCTGGTGTTTATCATTAAAAGACATTCTAACTATTCCTCTGTGTCCGTGTGTGAACAGTCTCTGTCTTCTGGGTCATAGCCACATTCATAACAGCCCCGATATCTCGCCTAGAAAATTGGCAAACTAAATACATAAAAGAAATAAAATAATTATATATATATGTACACACACCTATATTTTGGAAAAAAATAGCCCGGCATCACAATACAAAAGGATTCTAGCCCAATTTTTAAAACATCTTGTCAAAACTTCAAAGGTAAATAAAAATATTTAAAAGGTCATTAATACTGTCTCAATTACTTGCCTGTGAGGTTAAAAAATACATATACACATACCATTAAAAATTAGTAAAAAGTGCTTTGTTATGAAGTGCTTTAAAAAGTAAAAAGTGCCACACAATAAACATAATTAACTTAAAATACATCCTAGAATAAAACCACACTGTTAGTAAAAACACATAAAACTAATGGCATGTGTATCACTGTTTAAATTTTGAGGCAAGTAATTCAATTTGTAATAATCAAATAAATTAGTTATAACAATAATAAAATGATAATAATAATAATAATAATAATAAAATAATAATAATGATAATAAATACACAATAATAATAAAAACAGAAGACCAATTAGATAATTAAAATATAGTTAGGGCAGAACAAAACTTATAAAGGAAAACCAAGGCATCTTTAAAATATATTTATTTAAAAAGCCATGAAAACATTCAATAATTAGGTAGGGCCTCCTCTGCAGGCAGAAATTCAACCCCAAGGGGATAGAATAAGAATAAATAGAATAATCTGAGAAATATGTTATAAAAGACAGAAATATGGAAACATTAAAATAGTTAATATTAAACATAAAAATAAATTACAACTATAAAAAAGGTAATTTAAAAATAGAAAATGGATGAAACACAAGGAAATGAAAAGAAAGCATGCAGGGGCGTTAAAAGATCCGGGTAAGGGTTCAGGTTAGGCATTTAGTTGTGATGGTTAAGGTTAGGGTAAGGGGCTAGGGAATGCATTATGTTAATGACAGGTCCCCACAGAGATAGAGAAACAAACATGTGTGTGTGTGTGTGTGTGTGTGTGTGTGTGTGTGTGTGTGTGTGTGTGTGTGTGTGTGTGTGTGTGTGTGTGTCATCACCTGCATTTTCTCTCTCCAGCTGATCAATCCTGGACTTGCTAACAAGAAGTTCTTCCTCACTGCTGCTCAGTCTGGTCTGCAAGTCTGGAGTTAATGACATTGAATCACAGAGCAGAGCAAACTGTTAACATGCAACTTGGCTTGATAGAAAATAACTGACTTGAGACTCAACTTGGGCTTGGAAGTTAAAGACACGTGTTTTGACTTGAGACAAGGTCACTCGAATGACTTGTCTGTGTTAATTTTATGTGTTCAGTTTAAATATTAAATGTTGTCAATGATCAGCCTGTTTGTCATGAACCATACGTTCCAAAAGCTATGAAAAGTCATCACTGTAATTGGTATGATTTACAGGTTTTCTTGCAGAATGCACCCCAGTGACTGCTGCTGTCTAAGAACGCGGCTGGCTGCGTAGGGAGGTGGTGGGGGGTGATGGGTGGGCGTTACCATACAGGACTTTCAAGCCAGGGAGCAGCGTTCAAAAGACTTTCACCCAGGAAATGTGTGTTCACGGGAGAGTTTTAATACAAACCACGATCTTTTCCTAAACTTAACTAGTCGTTTCAGTGCCTAAACTTAACTTAACGCTGCATCACCCTCACTTTTTCTTGCCTAAACTTAACCGTAATCTCCGTAGAAATGACCGCCAGCTTGCGGTGCTCTTTACCCAGCACACAGTCACCTATTCTGGGGTAACTGAACCACCAACTACCGCTGACCTGACGGAGCTCTCCTAGTTTTTGTATAATAATACGTTTTAGTGTCCATAACTATTCGCAGGATATCATACAAACCGTTAATGAGAATTTAATGATGATGATAAACAATGTGAATGATACAAACCACGGATACGTTGAATCTTTAAGTTATGTTTTAATGTTGCATTTTAAAATTCTTGTCACATTAAATATTTTTGAACAGGTTAGATAAATTGGCCAGTAATATAATTGTTAGACAGGTACTAATACCATAAATTATTACCTTGTCTTTCTCTTCATAAATACAGGCTGCTGCCGGTAAGACTGCAGTAACACATTCAGTGAAATACCTGCGTTCTCTTCTTCAAGGTCTCTTGTTTTGCTCTCGGTGGCAGTCAGTCTAGTTTCTTGGACTGAAAAACACAAGTTTGATTTTGGTTTATTAGTTCAAATAACACATTGAGCTCTGTTGTATTTTTACAGTTATAGATTATTCTTTGTATAGCATGTTGATGTTTAAATATTTATTCTGCAGCTCACAATAATGGCATCAGTTCACTGACACACTTCAGTCCAACTGTTAAAGGACAACAGAATTTAACAGGAAAAGTAGACAGTCTGAACCAGAAGTCTCTCTCTGCAGCAAAAGGCCAATGCATGTCATGAAACATGTGTGTCTGTGTGTGTGCGTGCGTGCGTGCGTGCGTACGTGCGTGCGTGTGTGTGTGTGTGAGTGTGTGTGTGTGAGTGTGTGTGTGTGTGTGTGTGTGTGTGTGTGTGTGTGTGTGTGTGTGTTATCACCTGCATTTTCTCTCTCCAGCTGATCAATCCTGGACTTGCTAACAAGAAGTTCTTTCTCACTGCTGCTCAGTCTGGTCTGCAAGTCTGGAGTTAATGACATTGAATCACAGAGCAGAGCAAAGTGTTAACATGCAACTTGGCTTGATAGAAAATAACTGACTTCAGACTCAACTTGGACTTGGAAGTTAAAAACAATGCATGTCATGAAACGTGTGTGTGTGTGTGTGTGTGTGTGTGTGTGTGTGTGTGTGTGTGTGTGTGTGTGTGTGTGTGTGTGTGTGTGCGTGTGTGTGTGTGTGTGTGTGAGTCTGTGTGTGTGTGTGTGTGTGTGTGTGTGTGTGTGTGTGTGTGTGTGTGTGTGTGTGTGTGTGTGTGTGTGTGTGTACCAGAAGTCTCTCTCTGCAGCAGCTCCACGTGCACCTTGGTGACGATCAGCTCAGTCTTCAGTTGATTCACCTGGCCCTCGCTATCCTTCACTCTGGCCTCCATGGTCCTCAGCTCCACCTGGAGCTCCACCACCAGGTCTCTGAGGGCCCTCACCTCCGCCCAAATGTCAGTGGTGGTCTGCTTTGTGGTCTGCTCAGTCCATTCGTCTCCTTCATCTCTTGGACCTGCCTCAGGAATCGTGTTGATCTCAGCCACCTCGCCGGGGCCTCCATCCTCCCCCTGGGCCCCTGACCCACACGGACCAAGCAGCAACAACAGCAAACCAAGAACAGCCCTCATTGTCCAGTTACAGGTCTACAGAAAGGTCCAGTGGTAGAGTTGGCCTGTCTTATATAGTCTCCAAACTTCAGCTGGCTAAACGAATGGGAAAAACAGCAACTGTTTGTCTGATAGAGAGACTCAAGGCTGCAGATGATTCAATATGATCTCTGTGCTGGTGAGAAAATACAAGCTGCTACACCCTTATGTTAATGCTGTGGCCTTTTTCTAATGCAAAAGCCCATATTCTTCCAACCAGTAATTATACATGATTTCTTGTACAGTGTTACACACATATCACCTGCTGTGATTTTACACCCAGTGAACTGGAGACTGTAGACCCCTCTGACTGGTGCTGTGAAGAAACCTACAGAGTAAGAGTAGAAAAGGATTCATGTAGATTTCCATGACCACATGTGTTGTTGATGTGACCTGCAGTATATTACAGTTTTTTACAATCACTTTGCTACTAATTTCAGAACCTTGACGTCAAAACTCTAGACACAAAACTCACAACCAATGATCAAAATACACATTTTTCAAAACTCTAACACTTTTTCCAATTGCTTGGATAAAATCCACATAAACCAAAGATCATTTGTCCATTTAACAAAGATCACCTGTTCAATATGACACAACGTAACATCAGAGTACTACTATTTCAAAAAGCAATTCACACATTACATTTCAGATGATTATCTATTCATTTCATTACAATGATCTAACTATCAATCGACACAACTACTCAAAATGATAAGTAACTGTTGCATTACTCTTAATGCATAGTTGTATGGAAACAGACAAACAATATTCCATGTTTAGATCATGAAAGTTTCAAGATAACAAGATTAATTGTCACCAATTAGTGTGGAGCATGAACCAATCAGACTACATTATCTATGGATGCAATATTTCCTCATTATTCTTTACTGTAACGTG
>CM042431.1:1287500-1320000 GCA_023631565.1 Gymnocephalus cernua
TCAGCAAAAACGTGCGTTTTAGAACAATGCGGCAATCTTGGAGAAAATACATGAAAAGGAAAGCAGCGCAAAAACGAAGAGTGTAACAGCCTGCAGAACGGCCGGAGTAACCACCGTGCCGCAGAGCCCAGTAGCTCTGGAGCTTATCTAACATGTGTCTGTGTCTGATTGTCACTCCCTCCAGAAAAACGTGATTATGCGATCGCAGAATTCAATGCATAATCAGCCAAAGTCCGCATATTTATGCGGGGGCCGCATTTTTTTAAATACGCCGCATTTTCGCCGCATAAATTGCCGATTTCCGCCGCATAAATTGCCGATTTCCGCGCAAAATATCCGGGGCTTGCATGATTTCATAATCCCCGCATTTTTGTTGATGAAAGATGAAAAATGTTGCGTTTACTTCACACAAGAGCAGCCATTTTCCCCTGTTGCCATGGGAACGTTATGAAGTGACGTAATTTCACCTACTGAGAACACGGTGTTGGGGGAATCACTTTTTTTTCTCTTTTTCATCAAACCGCAGTTTTTGCAAGTTCCCGCAAGTTCCCGCAAGTTCCCGCAAGTTCCCGCAACTTTTGCAAGTTCCCGCAACTTTTGCAAGTTCCCGCAACTTTTGCAAGTTCCCGCAATTTCATCGCATAAAATTGCATAAATATCCCGCATATTCCATCGCATTTTTTAAGAAAACGTGCCGCATAATCAAGGATTTTTGCCCGCAAACAATCACAAAAAAACTCTGCGTTTTTCTGGAGGGACTGGATTGTATTTGCGTGAAGGAAGAGGCTAGATATAAAACCAGACGCGTTTAGCAAAGTTGCATTCAACAAAAATCATTCAACAAGTGTAGGTTGTCAGGTAATTATGACATTTAACCAATATTTGAGATCCATCGTTAAGGTTATCACTCTCAGCTGTGCTTCTCCTACTTTCCCCAGAGCCGGCCCCAGAAGTAGGGAAACAACGGAGAAGGTGGCGCCTGTTTAAAGCCGAGAGGAGGCAGCTGAAACTCAACCAAAAACTCGGTCGGCGCGAGCTGAGGGGCGTGCAGCTCAAAGCCTCCAAGACCGAGCGACAAGACGGGCGCGACGAAGGAGACGGTTTGAACAAAGGCAAAAGGGTATAGGCCCCCCCACGTGTAGATTAGTGCCTCAAATTATTTTCCAAAAACTGAGTGTCCCAAATGATGATGGTCTTATTTGAGACAGGTTAGTTTATTATTTTCCAAAAACTGAGTGTGCCAAAGCTACCTTAAAGCTGTCATCTGCGGGATTATGACTGAACGCCTCTAAGGCAGAATCCCTCCCAGACGTAGCGATAACCACGCGCTTCGGTTGGTCTGGAGTAGCCCGGGTCCCTCGGGTCCGGGTGAGCAGAGCCGTTCGTGACTGGGTCGGGGTGCGGCCGGAAAATCTCCCCAGTAAAACGAGTTTTGAGGGGTGGGGGTTAGGCATGTAGGCCTATCGTGATTTCTTTAGGCTACACTGTAAATTGCGGCAGCTGTGTGTATTAGTGCCGGGAAAATATTTGGCCTCATTTGCCACAATCGTTTCCGAAGAACGGGGTCGCCCTGACATTTGTTTTCGCTTGTAAATAATGCACATTTGCAACAGAACGATTTAATAAATTACCTTTTTGAGCGGCAAACTTGTCACGCGCACATTAATTACTATAAAACGGCACAGGTGGTTTAGCAGGCTCATAATGAAGGACATTGTATGGGGCAATTTAGGACACTAAACTGCACGTATACCGGCAGAAATGTCGTCCTCCTCTTCCTCGAGGTAAATTTGTTAAATTTATTTTATGTAATCACAAATCGTGTAATTAATGTAAGTTTGACTTGTGTACGTTGAGGGCTGTGTGGCTACGCTAATTGCTGTTTTGCCGGTGTCGTGCCAATTAAGGTACTTATCCCCGCCAGGATTTTATCCCCTGGCCGCGGGCCCCTGGCCGCACGCGCTCAGAGAAGCGGAGTTTAACTGCTGCACTTTGAATTCACCTCTTAAATGGAAATATAAACAGCGACGTGGAAGACTCAACAGGGTTTTCCATACTAACAAGGGTCTCATTTATCTACATAAATACGTTTATTTGTCTGTTGCATGAAGGCGACGTGTGAATTGTTTAATGCGTCGTTTCGTAGCCTGCTGTGGATTAATGGACAGTGTTTTCCAAACGTCCATATTGCCATGCGCCGTAGCTACGTACGACTGATAGGCTGTCTGTGTGACTGACATCACATGCAGGTTTATGAACAATATTTTGTCCTTTAATCTAGGCTACCTCCATCTGTCCATTCCCTGCAGATGTGGTCTGACAAGGATGCCTGGTCTCGCTAACCCGTTACTCCCAGCTGACCACGTGATTTCTGTTCTAATTTGATTTAGTTTAATATCGCTTTTCAATTAACCGCTTTCTTCACCTGTCTAACATAAGTTACAGAGCGGATACACATCACCTGATATAATGTGTATCCCCTCTTCTAGCATGCAAAGGGTCCTGACGTGTTATTTTCTGTCTACCAGATCACAAACCTGAGATAATATGGCGATCTGTTTTCTAGCAATAGTTACGGCATAACGTGTCATACTGAAATCTGTGAAATCAATAAAATAATAATAATCTTTTCTCACACATTTCCTTCATTTTGTCATAAATTGTATGAAGGGTTAAAATTGTGAGTGAGAGCAAGTCCAGATTTAAAGGTTGTTCACTAACTCTCTCTTTCTTTCTTTCTTTCTTTCTTTCTTTCTTTCTTTCTCTCTCTCTCTTTCTAGACTCGGAGGAGAGGGACCCAAACGTCAGCACGTCCTTCACATCATCTGGATATTTACAGATTCATCAGAGTAAACCTGGAGAGAATAAAAAGAAATGTTTCTGAAAGAAATTGTTTCTTTGGGAGATTTTATCTGAGGTGGTTCGGGCATCTGGTAAGGATGCCCCCTGGGCGCCTCCCTAGGGAGGTGTTCCAGGCACGTCCAGCTGGGAGGAGACCTCGGGGAAGACCCAGGACTAGGTGGAGGCACGTCCAGCTGGGAGGAGGCCTCGGGGAAGACCCAGGACTAGGTGGAGGGATTACATCTCCAACCTGGCCTGGGAACGCCTCGGGATCCCCCAGTCAGAGCTGGTTAATGTGGCTCGGGAAAGGGAAGTTTGGGGTCCCCTGCTGGAGCTGCTCCCCCCGCGACCCGACCACGGATAAGAGGACGACGATGGATGGATGGATGGATGGAGATTTTATCTTTTTCTGGACTTACACATGCTGTCTTTTACTTTCTTTCTATGTGTCCTTTTTCTTTTCTTTTTCTAGCAACTTTATTTAGATAAATCATTCAAATGTACCGGGACATTTCAGACACATACTCAACACGTATGCTGCGTTCATGCCACCTGGGAATATCAGGGACCGCCCCCGTGATCACGTTGTTGTTGCGACTGCGAGTGTTCACGTGGTCGGAATGCACGTTCTTCTGTTGCATTGGCGTTTGGCATAACAACTTGTTGCATGACTGCCACCAGCTGTTGGGCGTAGCCGAGAGCGTCAGCTGTGTGAAAACATGGAGGTCAAAATACTTTCTGCTGTTTTCTTCTGCGAGCATTCAAACAGCACGTGGACAGGTGTTTATCTGCAGGACAACCAACGGGAACGGATTCTCACCCTTCACCGCATTTCAACGGTCGTCGGCCACGTTTTTGTACGTCAGCCGTCAACAACGCGTCACCAACTGGAAACTCTGTTAGCAGAATCTAGCCCCAGTTTCCCACCTCTGATTCCCGCAGGAAGTGACGTGAATGGTGACGTTTTCACTGGGAAAAATGTTTTTCCATGAACACACGGAATGATCCAGAGAAACAATACAACTTTATTTGTAAAGTGTTAAATAGAGAAAAAAGGAAATATTATATGGGGATAAATATACTAGAGTTAAAATATGAGACAAAACTAAATGCATATCAAGAGTTCATACAGTTTGACATGTTTGTTACTTTTTAGATATTTATTTTATTGAACTATCAAGTCAACATGTACAGAGAATCATACATTTTACACTTATATTTATATATATTGTTTTAAACTTAATGCATGCATTAACACTTGATTCACCCACTTATTTCTTTCCCAGACAGACCGCAGTGTAAAAGTTGACTAATAATCAACCACAGTCACGTACTTCCTCCTCTACAAAATACTTCCATCTTTTTTTTTTAAAGATAATGTTTTTGCGTTTTTCCCTTTATTTTTTGAAAGTGGATAGCCATGAAAGGGGGAGAGAGATGGGGGCAAAGGGCAGCAGGTCAGATTTGAACCCTGCGCCGCTGCAAGATTCAGCCAACATGGGGCGAGTGCTCTGACTAGGAGAGCTAGAGGCCGCCACTGAAATACTTCCATCTTTCATTAGATGTGTGATATTCAGGATGTTTTCATTCATTTAATTTTTCTTTATAATTGTTTGTTTGTCTTGTGTTGGACCCCAGGGGGCTGTTTCACAAAAGTAGAATTTATAAATCCAGGATAACCGATAAAGCAAGACTTGACCTAGTCTAATCTGGCTGAAGAGGAGAGACTAGGTCGAGTCGGGCTGAGGAGGAGAGACTAGGTCGAGTCGAACAAATGTTGAACCCAAAGGGGGTGTGTGTGTGTGTGTGTGTGTGTGTGTGTGTGTGTGTGTGTGTGTGTGTGTGTGTGTGTGTGTGTGTTTGTGTGTGTCTGTCAAAGTGTGAATGCAAATAATATTTGTTCACATTTTATATTTTGGCAGTTTTGAAGTAACATTTCTATCATTCATTTTAACAGCAGAATTGTGAATCAGGAAAAGTACATTTCCTGATTTGATCAGGATGCAGTTTTGAGAAAATGTACAATCAACAATACATAGTTATTGCTCTGCCACAATCAAAAGCAAAATGCCCTGTGTGGAAAAAAGCTGCTGGTTCTGGCACAGCTTTATCCACATTCCCAATCATTCATCTGATCAGTTGTTACCAGTGTGACCGGTTCAACTACAAACCCAGTATTATCTTATAGGTCCAAACGCAGTGGAAAAACATGTCAGCATTCCTCAAATCATCCTTAATTCATTTAAGATGGAGAGTCAAAACCGTATTGTCTGTAAATGAGACAGAACGATGCTGGTCATGTACGACGGCAACAGACAGACGTGTAAAAGAAGTCCATTTACTTAAACTAATATATCGTCACCTTCCTAAAATAATGGCCCAAGTCCCCATTTCCCTACTCGTGTGTGTGTGTGTGTGTGTATGGGATATATTGTTCATTGTTATTCTTTCTCAAAATTGCTACATTGATAAACTACAGCTATATTCCCCCGAGGTACGGTGGTGTGTTACTGGCATTAAAGATGCAGTATGTAAGACTTATAAACTACCTTTCTGTCATACAGTATATCTGCTGAAACTGACCCTAAGTTCCAGTAGAACTACATGAAGCAGGTCAGCTCCTCTGGCTCCACCTACAGCCTGGAGGGGGATTTACAAAAATCCACCGCTCCCTGTTCAGATGCACCAATCAGGGCCAGGGGGGGGTGTCTAACTGTGTGTCAATCACTGCTCATGCATACGCATCCATTCTCCCTTGTGGGGGGAGGGGCTTAGGAGACCGTTTTGGGCTTTAGCAGAAAGGGGGGAGGGACTGAGAAGTTGTCGATGTTCAAATTCTTTGTCTAAGTCCTGGATCTTCACAGTCCGACCTACGGCACCTTCCAAATACTTTCTCAACCAGCAATTTATAAGGGATGATTCTACAAAAACACACCCTTGTTTGCCAAATTTGGACCAGTTCTGGGGTCTCATTTATAAAACTGTGCGTAGGATCCTTACTAAAAGTATACGTACGCCCAAAAACCACAAATAGTGTACGGCAAAAAAATAAAATCTGATTTATAAAAGTGTTAAAATCCGATGCTTTACTATTGGGTTATATAATATAAACCCTATCTATCTATCTATCTATCTATCTATCTATCTATCTATATCTCATCAAACTGTCTCTCCATAAAAAAGCATCAACACAGCTCAAGACTGAAATCTCATTTATTTTAGATATGTACAGGAGAAAAATGCTGGATTTCACAAGTAACAGAAAAATAAAAAATAAAATCACATCTCATCTCTCTAGCCTCTGTTACAGAGGTGCACTAGTTCATGATTACACTTCTCTGTCTCTCGTATACAGAAACACACACACACACACACACACACACACACACACACACACACACACACACACACACACACACACACACACACACACACACACACACACACACACACACACACACACACACACACACACACACAGCCTCTCTCTCTCACTTTAAAATGTTAAAAAAAAGTATTTGTCTGGTAGATATGTTATACTGCATTTGCGGGGTAGCTGTGTTGTTGTGAGTCGCTGCTGACATTAAAACTATCCTGGTGTCTGGTTTTGGTGCGTTTCTAAGCTATGAGTAGAGGTGTATGTGCGGGGTGGTGGGGGGGGGACTCTAGTCAAGTATAATTCTCTCGTTATGCCATCCTGTCAAGCCCACATAAACATACAGTACAGTAACGTACCAGTCAAACGTTTAGACACACTTTCCATTCACTTGAATGAGAAAGTGTGTCTAAACGTTTGACTGGTACTGTACACACCATTTATATGCATATACACAATGGCCACACACACACACACACACACACACACACACACACACACACACACACACACACAGACACGCACACACACACACGTTCTTCTGCCTCTCTATCTCCCAGCTCCACCGTTATCCCATAATTCAGTTCACAACCATGGCGTGAGGGGCTATAGATGACTGACGATTTCTCAGCTCTGTGATTAACAAATGCAAATTATTAATATTCATAACAAAAAAAACTATCCCATTGAATTAAGTGTTCTCCTCTAGCGGCCTTGTTTCCTGCGTCACTCCTGTCCAAATCCCTCCGTCTCCTCGATGGCGAACAGCAGCTTCTCCCGGAGCTGCTCCAGGCTCCGGTAGGGCGGCAGGTCCAGACGGTTGAAGCTGCGAGGAGCAGACAGACAGACAGGTCACTACTCGTCACCAACAGGTCCCATACCATACCGCTTCAGTGTCAGTTTACACTGGAATTCATTGTGCGTTCCCGAGTCAAAAAGAAGAAAAAGAAGAATACACACAGAGCTAGACAACAATTACACACATAGCACAAAGATGAAGACAAATGCTCGGATCCAGATCTGAACTGGCAGCACACAGAGTTTGGTTCAGCAACAGGACAGACTGATGTATAACAGAGCCTGGTTGGAGCATCTAGAGCCTGTCGTGTCTAAATCGCCTCGTTAGCAGGCAGAAGTCGGTTCATAATTGAAAACATGCACGGAGTCGGAAGAGGTGCTGAGCACGCTGTTCTTGTGGGTTGGCTGAAAGGAGCGTGGTCAGTATAGCTGGGAATATTGTGTTATTCAGTGTATTGGTTGGACATTTGCAGACATGTCTAAACTGTGGACGAGAGCTGTTATCAGGCCTTAAACGTTCGGCCCGACAAGGCCCGAGTCCGACAAGTAAATTTTTGATTGACAGCTTTATAAAAGCCCGACATTATTCAAATGTCCGCACGCACACACAGCTCTTTGGCCTTTAGTCCAGAATGAGTCATTTCTACATGTTTTAACATCATGTATTCGTTCGCTGCGCTATCGTCACCGTGTAAAGCCGCCTCCACGGCTGTAATTGGTGCCTCGATTTGGAAACATTGGAAATGGGCTTGAATGTCTCTTGGCCAGACGGACTTGCAGAGCAAATCTCACATTAGCCAGAAGTCCGTCAGGTTTTTCCCGGCTAACGTTTTGTCGCTTTTTCTGAAGGTTTTGTCACTTTTGTCGACACTTTTTTTGAAGTTTTTGCTGCTTTTTCTGACGTTATTGTCGCTTTCGCAACTTTTTTTGTGATTTTTTTTTATGTTGGCTAGGAACCTTTTTAGGACTTTACGTCCACCAAACTGTAAATAAGAAGACTTTATAAGACATACAATAATATGGTCAATGATATTTGATTTTTCTCTTAAATAAAAGCATCCGTCTAGCCCTTGATGTGATTCTCATTCTCCAGTGTGGCTCTCAGTGAAGTGAGCTGGACATACACACAGGAGTCACAGGAAAACGATGCAGAATGCAGTCTAGTACAAAATGATCTCAACTTAAAAGATGCACTTTTAGCTGAGCTTCCAATCACATCTCACAGCCTTCACCTGGCCTTCAACAACATCAGTCAGAAAAGCTAAAAGTGGATCTCGGGGCTTAGATTCTTGAATAATGTTCAACATGTTGGCAGATCCGCCAGCAGCAGCGGCAGCAGCTCACCATGTGTGGCTTCTTGGAAGCCAAGTCTCCTTCCCCACCTTGTCTATGCAGAACTTCTGGGGACCGTTACTTCCTGCACGGGGGAAGACAAAATAAGTTATTTCATCAAATGTAAGCTTGAATATTTTACAGTTAAGTTACCAACATAACATCATGACTTCGTGTAAACATACACGCCCGCTTTCTAAAGCCAAGTGGCGTGTTATCTGTACGCATTTTGAGCTACCCGCATGTATGTCTACGCTCTGTTCACACGCAATCACAAGGTAATGTAAGTCAATGGAGGCCAGACGGTGTTGACAAACAGACTAAAAAGCGACTACGCGTCTTGATAACACGCCAGTAATGGCGTACGAATTGGCGTGTCATACCACTTCATGACATCAGTCTAAAGTTACATACATATTATAACCGTAAGATATCATATAAAAGCCGAGATTTAAATAATAGGTAGCAATAAAACAACAATATAACGTACATTTTCACATCAGTACAACATGTTACAGCTGCTCCAAGTTCTCTATTTAACATACGTACATCCACCTATCACTGGAATTAATTTTCCAATGTTAAGCTGCTGCTACTTTACTACTTTAGAACATACACATTATTATATATTTCGCAGAGGCCGTGTTGCTACGCCACTTAGACCGGTTGAAAAAGACGGCAGTTCCCCGATGTGAGTCGTGTACCTATGAGCTCAGCGAAGCCTCCCACAGGCAGCCGGCAGGTTCCTGTCACAAACTGCAGCAGACGGATTCTCTTCTCGTTGTCCATCTCTTTCACCACCTGCAGGAACACAACCACAACGCTATCGTTCACTGGACACACACATCAGTGCTCACATCAGTGCTCACATACACGCACACACACACACACACACACACACTGCAGCACAGCAGATGTGTGTGTTTAGATCAGGCGTGGAGGCAAAAGACTGAAAAAGTGAAGCCAATTCATCTGGATCGCTCGCTGGCATGACAAAAAAGACAACAAAGAAGACAAAAACATGACAAAAAACATGACAAAAAACATGACAAAAAAGACAACAAAAACACAACAAAAAGATGACAAAAAAGACAACAAAAAGATGACAAAAAGATGACAAAAAAGACAACAAAAAGATGACAAAAAAGACAACAAAAAGATGAAAAAAAAGACAACAAAAAGATGAAAAAAAGACAACAAAAAGACGACAAAAAGACAACAAAAAGACGACAAAAATATGAAAAAAAGACAACAAAAAGATGACAAGACAACAAAAAGATGACAAAAAAGACAACAAAAAGATGACAAAAAGACAACAAAAAGAGGACAAAAAAGACAACAAAAAGATGACAAAAAGACAACAAAAAGAGGACAAAAAAGACAACAAAAAGAGGACAAAAAAGACAACAAAAAGATGACAAAAAGACAACAAAAAGAGGACAAAAAGACAACAAAAGATGACAAAAAAGACAACAAAAAGACAACAAAAAGATGACAAAAAAGACAACAAAAAGACAACAAAAAGACAACAAAAAGATGACAAAAAAGACAACAAAAAGAGGACAAAAAAGACAACAAAAAAGACAACAAAAAGATGACAAAAAAGACAACAAAAAGATGACAAAAAGATGACAAAAAGACAACAAAAGATGACAAAAAAGACAACAAAAAGATGACAAAAAGACAACAAAAGACAACAAAAAGAGGACAAAAAAGACGACAAAAAGAGGACAAAAAAGACAACAAAAAGAGGACAAAAAAGACAACAAAAAGATGACAAAAAAGACAACAAAAAGATGACAAAAAGATGACAAAAAGACAACAAAAGATGACAAAAAAGACAACAAAAAGATGACAAAAAGACAACAAAAGACAACAAAAAGAGGACAAAAAAGACGACAAAAAGAGGACAAAAAAGACAACAAAAAGAGGACAAAAAAGACATCAAAAAGACAACAAAAAGATGACAAAAAGACAACAAAAAAGACAACAAAAAGACGACAAAAAGACAACAAAAAAGACAACAAAAAAGACAACAAAAAAGACAACAAAAAGAGGACAAAAAAGACAACAAAAAAGACAACAAAAAGATGACAAAAAAGACAACAAAAAGATGACAAAAAGATGACAAAAAGACAACAAAATATGACAAAAAAGACAACAAAAAGATGACAAAAAGACAACAAAAGACAACAAAAAGAGGACAAAAAAGACAACAAAAAGAGGACAAAAAAGACAACAAAAAGAGGACAAAAAAGACATCAAAAAGAGTACAAAAAAGATGACAAAAAGAGGACAAAAAAGACAACAAAAACACAACAAAAAGATGACAAAAAAGACGACAAAAAGACGCCAGGCATAAGACTGTATGCCTCCATCGCTCCCTGGTGGCTGGCTGCAGTAGAGGGCATAAGCCCCGCCCCCTCCATGTTAGCGGATAGGACATGGGCCAAACTGAAAAAATCTAATTACACATCAAAACATTTTCCCCAAAGATGGTTTCTGTCATTTTAGGTAGTTCTGATCACGCTGATGTTTGTTCAAGTGTTCAATTTCTGCTAACTTCAGTTTTTATGAGTCATTTAATGCTATAAAAACAGGATGAAACAGCTGGGATTGGCTCGTGATTGGTCGGATGCGTGTATGGGCGGGACTACCGCCGCTCCACTGCCCGATCACTGCTGTGCTAGTCTATATCGATGATGTTTCATTGTCCTTATTTCCGGCCAGATGTGCGTCCCCGTCCTCTGTCTCTGTGTTGGCGTTCTAACCTCCGGCTGATTTGTGAGGACTCTGGTTAACTGCTCCTCAGATCTCTGCAGGGTAAATCCAGACAGCTAGCTAGACTATCTGTCCAATCTGAGGTTTCTCTCGCACGACTAAAACTACTTCTGAACGTACACATTATTATTTTTAGGGCTGTCAATCGATTAAAAAATGTAATCAAATTAATTACAGACTCTGTGATTAATTAATCTAAATTAATCGCATACATATTTTTTGCTGTGAAAGTATTTTAAATATTTCAATTCAAATGAATCAATGAATAATCAGCATTAGTGACATTAAAGCTAAAAAACTCACTTCACTGTTCAAATAATGACCATAACAATCAACAATATGACCTAATATGGTGAGGAAATAAATTCAAAAGGGTATTTTACGCGAGGCTGTAGATTACCAGTTTCATTGAACGCACCGTCTCCGTCTGTGTTTTTCCGACGACAGAAACAGTCAAACTTTACACCGTTTAGCATTAGCTGCTAGCTAGCGGAAGGCTAACGTTACCTGCTGCTGAGTGTAGTGTTAACTAGCGTCACATGCAGCGATGTCTCTGTTGCCTGTAGCAACGCATTCTCTCGTCTCCCAGGGAGGTGACCTCGTGACTAGAACGGCTCCGGGTGAAAGGTCAATATGGAATGGATTAATCTGCCTCATTTTGACAGCCCTACTTATTATATATTTCGCACTGTTGCTACGTCTGGCATGCAAACCAGCCCAAGATGATTGTGATTGGTTTAAAGAAATGCCCAATAAACCAGAGCACGTTTTACTCCCATCCCAGAATGCTGTGTGGACCAGCCAGACCTTCCTCCGCAGCACTGTGGAGGAGGGTCTGCCAAAAGTGAGACCACTACTGTGCAGATTCTGGCTCCAAAATTGCAAGATGGCAGCGCCAGTATTTGGGATATTTTGGCTTCACTTTTGCACAGTGGGAGGAAGTGGAGCCGCGGCGTCCATCTTCATATACAGTGTACTGTGTTCTGGAAGGTCTCGCCTCGTGCTCAGTGAACCACAGTGTGTCCGTACCTGCCAGAACCAGTGGATCTGCTTGCTGTTCTTGGTGTAATGTCTATAGATGGTGTTCTTCTGCCAGTCAGCCAGGTCGATCTCCTGCATCCCACACAGCATCAGCTGCAACAAACAGAACCATATTTCAAGTCCAGTTGTGTTTGTGATTGTTTGACTCATGGACAGAAGACAACATGAGACAGGACAGTGGTAACACGGTGATTACTCATCTCTATTCTAATTTTATTCACTGCATCAGCTGCAGCAGGAGTCAAGGAAAAACAAACAACCTAAACCGCGAGACTGGCAAACAATAGGCAGGAACAGACGCTCGTATGACCAAAAAAAGGTCACACGGTCACCCTATGAGGTCACACCCCACACCTCACACGTTGGTAGTTTTGCTGCTTAAATTTAAAGAACTGACAGATAATTACATTTCACTGAAATTGTGCACTGAAGTAATTCTCAAAAAAGGAAGATGTGTTCGGGAGTTTTGCCGACCG
Organism: Gymnocephalus cernua; assembly: GCA_023631565.1. Lineage (NCBI taxonomy): Eukaryota > Metazoa > Chordata > Actinopteri > Perciformes > Percidae > Gymnocephalus > Gymnocephalus cernua. Next base: position 1,300,146 of record CM042431.1, read on the forward strand.
GATACGGCAAAAATGTAATCTATCAACTAGCTCCGCCCCCTTCTTCGTTGCTCCTATTGGTTGGAGCGTTATCCTATTGCGTGCCGAGGGAATTTGAAAGACAACCGTTTGTCCCGCCCCTCGGATTGAGCCCAGCCAATGGGGAGTTCCCAGACCAACATCTGGATGTGGGTCTGGCTTGTCAGGCTAGTATAACAGATGTGAGGAGAGAGACTTTGTTGTGGGTCGGGTCAGGGACTTTTTAACCCTCTCAGGTCCAAGCGAGACGATGGGTTCAAAGGTCTCGAAGCAAGTTGATTTCTGGATTCATAATTATTTATTTATGGTACAAAGACAATTCCATGTTGGATTAAAATAAAAAGCTTCTGGAAGGCCTACAATTGTCTCTACACTGTATTGAGATATTAAAGCACTCCCTCCAGAAAAACATGATTATGCGATCACATAATTCAATGTATAATCAGTCAAAGTCCGCATATTTATGCGCGGGGGTTGCATTTTTTCAAATACGCCGCACTTTCGCCGCATAAATTGCCGATTTCCGCGCAAAATATGCGGGGCTTGCATGATTTCATAATCCCCGCATTTTCGTTCAAAAAAAGTCACATATATCTCAGCAGAAAGTTGAAAAATGTTGCGTTTCCTTCACACAAGAGCAGCCATTTTCCCCTGTTGCCATGGGAACGTTATGAAGTGACGTCATTTCGCCTACTGAGAACACGGTGTTGGGGGGGAATCACTTCTTTTTCTCTTTTTCATCAAACTGCAGTTTTTGCAAGTTCCCGCAATTTTTCAAGTTCCCGCATTTTCATCGCATAAAATTGCATAAATATCCCGCATATTCCATCGCATTTTTTTAAGAAAACGTGCCGCATAATCAAGGATTTTTGCCCGCAACAATCACAAAAGAACTCTGGAGAGACTGTTAAATAAGACATAATAATAAAACGCATTTCTCCTGTCGTGGGAAACTTCGTACGGTTAAATAGACCTTTTATTGTAAGTGAATGAAAATAAAAAAGACGTTAAAAAACAACAAAAAACAATTGGACTGCAAACATTTGAATGCATTCTAAAGCCATGTATTACTTCTTCTAATATTGTAATATTCCCGCTCCTCCTCACCTCCAGCTCCTTCTCGTCGAAGTAGCGCAGCCACTCCAGAGGAACGACTTCGTTGAAGCCGTCCAGGAAGGCCTTGGTCTGCTCCTCCACGCCGCGGGTGAACCTCCAGTCTGTCAGCAGGCTGCACCGAGGAACACACACGCTCTCATACCATGTTTTAACTTTCCTGATAGTGCGTAACTTTTTGACATAATTAATTAACATCCAATACGTTCAAGCCATTGGTGGCGGCGCGCGGTCACAGAAGGCTTGTATCATGTGGACGCGCTGACAGTGTTGTTGTCATTACTTGAAACTACACTCTATAGCTTTAACTTGCGTATCGGCCAATACTGAGTACCGAACCGGACACAGAACTTTCTTTAGTTATCCAGTTTGACAGCAGGTCATAATGGAACAATTATGAAAAAAACACACTTTTTCTGGGATTTGGGGTGTTATTTTGTGTCTCTGGTGCTTCCACACACATACAAACTTGAAAAAAAATCCATCCATGTTGTTCTGAGTGAGATACGGTTTCTGAATGATTCCTGCCTTCAGTCTCTGGGTGAGCTGGTCAACATCTGCACGGCTTTCTACGTCAGCAGCTGAGAAGACGGGCTAACCGTAGCATGCTAGCTCGTTCTCAATGGCAAAACACTGCTACAACACACACTAGTTCACCATAATCTCCAGAAGAACTACTTCCTGTCCCTGTTCTGCAGGTATTCCACGCTAAGGTGGAAGTGTTCCCTGTTTAGAAGAAGTCTCCCTGCTGATCCTGCCTTGAAGTTAGAGAAACAAACAGCTAGCTGATGTGATCTTACCGAGCTACTGAGCATGTGTGACTCACTACAAAGATGGTATAGAGGTGAGATGTCTCACTCTGTAGCTAAAACAGAGAGCTCAACACACAGGGTGAAAAGAGGAGCTGCAGCAATGTGCAGTACAACAAATATATGGTGTTTTCTGAAAATTAAACCACGTAAACCTATTCTGATATAACCTCTAAATACAATTATGAACCTGAAAATGAGCATAATATGGGATCTTTAAAGTCCAACAGCATTTCTATAATGGCCATAATATGGGCACTTTAAAGTAAATGATCTTCTGGGCTAAATTACGTGGTAACACCAGCATTTTAGGCAGTATCGGTATCTGAACATCTCGATTTGGTTCTGTTTTTATTATTTAGGTAAGACATAACTTTGTTTGTCTAGTAGTGGCTATTACTGCTGTTGTTAACGTGCCTGATGTACTCTTCCTTGTTTTCCTCGTTGACCAGCTCGTTCTCTCCGTCGTCTTTCAGCTGGTGAGTGGAAACCTTCCCGAGGATCTCCATGTCCTGTGCAAAATACAGCTCCACGCCACACTCCTCCAGGTTGTTCTCTCTATATGGACACACACACACACACACACACACACACACACACACACACACACACACACACACACACACACACACACACACACACACACACACACACACACACACACACACAGAGAAAATAAACTAAATTTAAGGCACACAAGAAGTAGCATTCTTTTAAATTGGAAATCAGCTGCTGTTCTGCCTTTTAGACACTGGATCTGAGTTACCTTCTCTAGAACTGAGAAGTTCAGGCTCTCCCTAAACATACATTTGAGGAGGTGATGAATCGGGATATTGAATCGTTGACAGGATAATCATAATCAAATTGAATCGTGAGACCAGTGAAGATTCACACGACTAATCAATAGTAAGAAGAACTGACTGATTTCATAATGAACTACACACCCAGGATGTTGTTTTCTCAGGTCTATTCTACAAAAAGCACAAACTGAGGCGTGACAAACGTTCTTACCTCCACTTTCTAGTCTTGTGAGCAGAAGTGAACAACAACACACAAAGAGGTGATCCATGCTGCGTTACTTACTTGACCCACATGATGGAGTTATAGAACTCGGGGTCTATGGACTCCAGGTCTTTGAGCGTGGGTTTCTTGTCCAGCATCCGCTTGTAGAACGGCAGCGTGAAGCCGGTGTCGATGAACTTTCCATGGTACAAAGCCTGCGGGGAGGATTTGATACGTCAGAAACCACAATAAGGTCTTCACTGCTCAAATCCAGAAAGACACATTATGCCACAGGGCCCTATGTTAACGATCTGAGGTCACGGCGTGAAGCGCCTGGTGCAGGTGCGTTTAGGGTGTCCAAAATCCACTTTTGCTAGTTTGACGGCGGTAAAAAGTGTCCGTGTGCCGGGCGCCTGGTTCTAAAGGGTTGTTCTTAGTGTCTTCATTAATCAGAGGTGTGTTTTGGGCGTAACATGCAATCAACCAATCAGAGATCATCTCCCATTCCCTTTAAAAGCCAGGCGCGTTTGGACCTTGGAGCATTGCTGTTATGATGGAGGATTTACACCCTAATATGTTTATTAGTAATCTTCTGCATGTGTGTGTGCTGCTGTGCGTCCCTGTGTGTGTAACAAGCATAGTGTGCACGTGCTGTGCACGAGCCTCGGAGCATTTTACTAATGTGCTGTTAAAATAACAATGAAATGCTGCGTTATTGACTTTAGACCAGGTTTTTGTTGGTCAATGGTGCCATCACTTCCCGCTGCCTCAAGATAGCAATACGCCCAGGATGCACCTGAACACACCTCCCTGTAAGACCAGCACGCCCAGAATCTACCTGAACACACCTCCCTGTAAGACCAGCACACCCAGAATGTACCTGAACACACCTCCCTGTAAGACCAGCACGTCCAGAATGCACCTGAACACACCTCCCTGTAAGACCGGCACACCCAGAATCTACCTGAACACACCTCCCTGTAAGACCAGCACACCCAGAATGTACCTGAACACACCTCCCTGTAAGACCAGCACGCCCAGAATCTACCTGAACACACCTCCCTGTAAGACCAGCACACCCAGAATGTACCTGAACACACCTCCCTGTAAGACCAGCACGTCCAGAATGCACCTGAACACACCTCCCTGTAAGACCGGCACACCCAGAATGTACCTGAACACACCTCCCTGTAAGACCGGCACACCCAGAATCTACCTGAACACACCTCCCTGTAAGACCGGCACACCCAGAATCTACCTGAACACACCTCCCTGTAAGACCGGCACACCCAGAATCTACCTGAACACACCTCCCTGTAAGACCAGCACGCCCACGCCAAATTATAAATAATTTCACGTCAGTTGCACAGTGATTTACTGGGAATTGTTTGGTGCCCATTTAAGTGTTAGACATGTTTTAATAGCCAGTCACCTCTACAGGAAACATATTCCTGGAATCATGGCAGCCTGATGTAATTACACCCACCAACACTCCACACCTGCTTATGTAGTACATGACAACACTGATTCTTTTAAGTCACACAAGCTTTATTTGATTGGTCCTGACATTGTTGCTGCTGCCATGTGTACATTTGACTTTAAAACTACATTCTAGTGACTTATCCTGTACCGTTTATCCTGATTTTCACTGTGAGAACTACAAGGAGTCGCTTAGATTAAAGGGGAACACAACCTAAATTAAGAATTCCAAAATGTTTTTCCCATGACCGACGGAAGTTCAATCAATGTTTGTGAAGACGAGGTGTTTTCTCTCTCAAAGCCAGAAACCAGAGCAGTAAGTCTAACACTTGTCATGTCATCAGGTAAAAAGTCTGGAGCTGCTCCTTAAGACAATGATAACGTTTACAAGCAGCCAATATTCGGGTTATGGTCGGGTTAGGGTCACTATTTGGGTTTCTGAAACATTCAGAATAACCCGTTTACATGCGAGAGCAGAGAGAGTTACTCCTGTATACATGGGATTCGTAATCAATTGGCAATATCCCGACGTAAACGGCGACGCGCGGTTAGCGTCTGGACGTAAGGACAACCTTAAGACGCAATATGCGTCATTTCCGATTCTTCTTCCTGTATCCAAAGACAACAACAACAACAACAACAGCAGCATGCGGATAATGAATAGTTCGGGGCAGACAGCGATCGCCTTTGTTTGCCCTTTGGTGCTGGTACTGACCCACCAGCAGCAGACGTTATATTCATGGTTTTCACCACAATAATAAAGACATTGGTTTCCTCCTTGCTCCAAAAGTGTGGTGCTGTCTGCGTCTCGCCATGTTTACCTCTACTTCCTGTGTACTTCCTGTATACTGCACGCAGGTTTGTGTATGCGCCAGACGGCGCATACAAGATGTTCCTCTACTCTAAAGACCGAGATTCCTTGTGAATAGAACATGCGCAGAACACAAATCAATGTTCCTTCTGATGGAGATATGCCGATACGCGTTTACATGACCAAATATTCGGGTTAGAAAAGCGGTAACCCACGGGTCATATTCAGGTTTTTAAAAACAGGAATATGAGCATATTCTGGTTTTTGCCAGTGTTTACATGGCCGTGCGCGACCGGGTTATTGCTAATATTCCTGTTTTGAACGGGTTATTGGCTGCATGTAAACGTAGTCAATGACTGAGAGACTGATTTTTATTTCTTTTTGTCTATTCTCAGTTGTAAAACAGAAAATGTACCCATATACTACCAATGCATTGTCTATGGAGCGGTTTGCACTTGATGACATCACAAACTTGAGTTTTAGCGCTATAGTTTTGGGATTTGGGAAAGAGTTGTTCATGTATACTAATATTTTTGGACTGAACACTACAGACACACACTAAGATGACTAAAGCCCATGTGTGCACTTAACCCAAATACATTAAACTGCTTTAAACCAAGTCATAATCTTAGCTTGGTGTGTGTGTGTGTGTGTGTGTGTCTATGTGTGTGTCTGTGTGTGTGTGTGTGTCTGTCTGTCATTGTGTGTGTGTGTGTTTGTCTGTCATTGTGTGTGTGTGTGTGTTCACAGAGAGGTAGACTCAGACTCAGCCAGATGTTTAATGTTAAAAACCCACAGAGGGCTCAGAGCTATAATGAGCCAAGAACAACACAGACGCCCACTGACTGACTCAGTCCTACTGTTTCCTGACTGACCATGTGTCTGTCTCACAGCCAGCAAACACACACACACACACACACACACACACACACACACACACACACACACACACACACACACACACACACACACACACAATGACAGACAGACAGACACACATACACACACAGACACACACATAGACACATATACACACACACAGAGACAGACACACACACACAGACAGACAGACAGACAGACAGACAGACAGACAGACAGACAGACAGACAGACAGACAGACAGACAGACAGACAGACAGACAGACAGACAGACAGACACACACACACACACACACACACACACACTTAGAGGCAGACGAGAGGGTGTCAGTGGAAAGGCGGCAGTAAGAGGGTTTGCTAGTTGAGACTTGGTAGAGAAGCATCTTAATAAGTCACCAAAGTGCATTTTAGGACTAAATACAGGCGGCTGCTGGCGGGTGTGGGCTGGGTGCGGCAGTGAGGTCATGGCGTGGGTGAGGGGTGGGGCGGCAGACGGAAGGAGGGGTCAGGGTGTCGGTTTTGGGACCTACAGCTTTCTGGAGTTGATCCCAGAGACGGCGACATTATAGTGCACACTGTACATCAAGCACATACACTGTAGATACTATTGAACAGTACAGTACCACATGTACACACACATGGCTTAGTGGTAAAGACCTGTGCCACATGATTGCAGCGCCCCTGGTTTTCTTCTGCTCTATTTAAACTGCGCTCCTTGTTTTTAACACAGATAGTGGTGAAGAGTGGCTGACAGGCTGTAACAGCTGCTCTGATCTGCAGTGAACTGTCTCTACAGGGGGTGACACTTCCTAAAATGAGTCCTCTTGACTTAATGTTTGATTTCTGAGTTGTTCTCAGACACAATGACCACCAACAATCATCAATCTGTTGCTCCCAGACTGTGGAACGCCCTGCCCCTGTCCGTGCGTCTGGCTGACTGTTGTCTCTTTTAAAAAGGATCTGAAAACTTGCTTATTTAGGAAAGCTTTTGGTTGATGGGTTCTCACTAGCGTCCCTTTCTTTTGATATATGTATATGCATTTTATACTGTTTGTTCTCCCTATTCTGTTGTACAGCACTTTGTGATTTTATCTGTGAAAAGCGCTTTATAAATAAATTTTACTTACTTACTTTTACGAATGGCTTTTCAATGTCAGCAAAACGTAACCTGACTCCACCAGATGGATTGCTTCACATTTGCTCAGCATATCCATCTGGGAACTTTCTGTTGGAGAACGTTTGGGAAAATCCTGGTTATTTGATTGGATAAACCATCCGTCTATCACCAGCTATGTTGGTGATAGACGGACCAAATCAACCAATCAGATCAACGCAGCGTATGACGTACCAACAGAGCAACGACGGAGCCAGGCTCCCCCTGCTGCTGCAGGCAGAGCACAGCTCGTTAGCTCAGCTAGCAACATGTCGGTAAAGGATATTTGCCGTTTGTGTAACGAGAATTTAGGAATAAAAGGCCCCGTTTCAGGTTCCCGGTCCATATTCCAGAAGAAGGATCCAAGAGGAAACAGCATTAGCGAGCGGCTAACAGAATCAGGGCTACCGCTGTCTGAACATGAGTCTAGATCAGGTCAGATCTGCACGCGTTGCTTCCGCTTGCTGAGCCTCGTGAGACCGTCCTGATCTCGCCAGCTCCTCGTTGCATCACTCCTAAATCCGCCTCAAAACCAACGCTGATTGGCCCGGTCGTTTGGCGAACGGCTCCAAATTTTCTCTATCTCAAGATGCCAGACTGATCTGGAGCAGAAAACTGGAGCTCGCGAGATGAGAACGGTCTCACGAGGCTACGAAGAAACTGGGTTTGAGCAGCATTCTCTGTTACAAAAACACAAAATAATAATAATAACAGAAAGAAACACAGATGTTGCCTGTTGTAGTTCATTTTTAAAGACCTTGAACTTCTGTGAAAAGCACATCAAATCCCAAGTAGTACTTTAATAAAACTATTCCGAAGGGAGCTCACCATGGCGATGAAGCGTCCGATGAAGCGGAAGTATGTGAGGTGGTCGGGGTTGATGGAGGAGGCCGGGTTGATCTGCAGACAGTAGTTGTTCTTTCCGGCGTATTCAAACAAACAGTACATTGGGTTCAGCACCTCGTGGGACAGCAGGAAGAACCATTCCCTGCAGAGCAAGAGGACATTACACATTAACGCAGGAGAGGAACATGGTTTTTATACAGTATGTAGGATTTTACTAAAAAAAACTAGGTAAAGCCTGACGCTAGTTTAAGACCGACGCAGTTGTCAGTTTCCCGTCCAGCGGCCACGTTGTTTAAATAGCAAATGCACCTGCGCCCATCTGTGGGCGTGCTGGTCTTACAGGGAGGTGTGTTCAGGTGCATTCTGGACGTGCTGGTCTTACAGGGAGGTGTGTTCAGGTGCATTCTGGGTGTGCTGGTCTTACAGGGAGGTGTGTTCAGGTGCATTCTGGGCGTGCTGGTCTTACAGGGAGGTGTGTTCAGGTGCATTCTGGACGTGCTGGTCTTACAGGGAGGTGTGTTCAGGTGCATTCTGGGTGTGCTGGTCTTACAGGGAGGTGTGTTCAGGTGCATTCTGGGCGTGCTGGTCTTACAGGGAGGTGTGTTCAGGTGCATTCTGGGCGTGCTGGTCTTACAGGGAGGTGTGTTCAGGTGCATTCTGGGTGTATTGCTATTTTAAGGCAGCGGGAAGTGATGGCACCATTGACCAACAAAAACCTGGTCTAAAGTTAATAACGCAGCATTTTATTGTTATTTTTAATAAAATGCTCCTAGGCTCGTGCACACTATGCTTGTTACACACACAGGGACGCACAGCAGCGCACACACACACACACACACACACACACACACACACACACACACACACACACACACACACACACACACACACACACACACACACACACACACACACACACAGGGATGCACAGCAGCACACACACATGCAGAAGATTACTAATAAACATATTAGGGTGTAAATCCTCCATCATAACAGCAATGCTCCAAGGTCCAAACGCGCCTGGCTTTTAAAGGGAACGGGAGATGATCTCTCATTGGTTGATTGCGTGTTACGCCCAAAACACACCTCTGATTAATGAAGACACTAAGTACAACCCTTTAGAACCAGGCGCCCGGCACACGGACACTTTTTACCGCCATCAAACTGGCACAAGTGGATTTGGACACGCCCTAAACGCACCTGCACCAGGCGCTTCACGCCGTGACCTCAGATCGTTAAAATAGGGCCCTGTGGCATAATGTTGATTGATTCTGTAATTTAACATCAGAACTATTAATTGTCATCAAAGACTGGTCCAACAGAGGAAGTGGACGAGCAACAAGAACAGATAACAAATATGTGACATGGACCACATGGTGGTGATGAAGACAAAAAAGATCTCTTATGACATAGACGGACAAATAAAACAATAATCCCAGTACATTTAATCCAGAAACAGAACATGTTTAACGAGCGCAGTTGATAGAAAATAATAAAAAACTAAATAACAAAGCTCACAATGAAAGAGTAAGTCTACCCAGTGATCCTTTCATTAGTCCCAGGTTGGTTTGACAGGATTTTAGGATGAGTGGGTCTAACTTAAGAGTTTGTTTATTTTCTGAATTTTTTTTGCAGGGTTGCCAACACGTAATGTAGTATTTCATATTTGCTGTTCTTCTCTGTTGGGTATCTAATTAAGTATTTAGAACTGGTCCCAGTTGAGCAGAGTTAAAACATGTTCCACGGCCCCTGTTTTCTAGCCCCATGGACCTTTGGTTGTTCCCCCCTCCAGACCCCTCACCCTCCCTGGGTTGTTTTTTGTTGAACTTTTTTGGACGTCTGGAATCCGCCCCTTGAGGAGGGGGTGCTGTTATGGTTTCGGTAGTTTGTTCTGTATATTTTCTTCTGTTTTGGGTCTATTATCTTATGAATGTGACGAGGTGGTCCCAGCTGAGCAGTGAGGTAAAACGGAGTACAATTTAATATGCTTAGTTTGATTTCATTTAATACTATCAAATTTAATGGAGACCGTTATGATTTTACTTCAAATAAAATTCTGAATAAATCCTAAAGTCTACAGATTCTCATTAAAGGTCCAGTGTGTGGGATAGCGTTGAGATCATATATTAATCAACTCTCTCGCGCCACGCAGTTCAAAGTACGTATTACAGCTACGGTAGCCTTCACGCTTCAAAAAGCCGTCTCTCGCTCTTTTCAATCTCCCTTTTCTTTTTCTGGGCGAAGAAGAAGACTCCTGTTCCTGAAATTAGGATTTTGAATACGTGTGGTCCTCCATGTTTCCTTCTTCTAACTTGCCGCGGCCGGGAAGCTACGATACCCGTTAGCAGCATTAGCAGCAGCTGTGAGTTTATCATGTGACAGAGAAAACGTGAAAGGTGGAGCAGTATGTCCTGTATGTCCCTCACCGGCTACCGTATTTCAAGATGGAGCATGAATATGGAGCGTCTACACCAGTTCATGTATGAATATGGAGCGTCTACACCAGTTCATGTATGAATATGGAGCGTCTACACCAGTTCATGTATGAATATGGAGCGTCTACACCAGTTCATGTATGAATATGGAGCGTCTACTCCAGTTCATGTATGAATATGGAGCGTCTACTCCAGTTCATGTATGAATATGGAGCGTCTACACCAGTTCATGTATGAATATGGAGCGTCTACACCAGTTCATATATGAATATGGAGCGTCTACTCCAGTTCATGTATGAATATGGAGCGTCTACACCAGTTCATGTCCTCTCCGGGAACCATCACCTTATCGTGGTGGAGAGGTTTGGGTGTCCCTATGAACCTGAGGGCTGTGTTGTCTGGAGCTTTGTGCTCCTGGTAGGGTCTCCCATGGCAAAGTGGTCTCAGGTGAGGGGCCAGACGAAGAATGGTTCAAAAAACCCTATGAAAAAACGAGGAAGGGATAGAGAGACCCTGCCCGGAGGAAGCCCGGGGCCCCCGTCTGGAGCCAGGCCCAGAGGGAGGGCTCGTCAGCGAGCATCTGGTGGCCGGGTTTGCCACGGAGCCCGGCCAGGCACAGCCCGAAAAAGCTACGTGGCACCTATCTCTCCAGCCCATGGGCCCACCACCTGTGGGAGGAACCGCTGGGGTTGGGTGCGCTGCCACACGGGTGGCGGTGAAGGTCAGGGGCCTCGACGGACCAGACCCGGGCAGCAGAGGCTTGCTCTGGGGACATGGAATGTCACCTCGCTGTGGGGGAAGGAGCCGGAACTTGTGCGTGAGGTGGAGCGCTACCAGTTGGATCTGGTGGGGCTTACCTCTACGCATAGTCTCGGTTCTGGAACCGTACTCCTGGAGAGGGGTTGGACTCTTTTCTTCTCCGGAGTTGCCCAGGGTGTGAGGCGCCAGGCGGGTGTGGGGATACTCACAAGTCCCCGGCTGAGCGCCGCAACGTTGGAGTTTACCCCGGTGGACCAGAGGGTCGCCTCCCTACGCCTGCGGGTTGTTGGGGGGAAAACTCTGACTGTTGTTTGTGCATATGCACCAAACAAGAGTTCAGAGTATTCGGCCTTCTTGGAGACCTTGAATGGAGTCCTGTATGGGGCTCCGGAGGGGGACTCCATAGTTCTGCTGGGGGACTTCAACGCACATGTGGGCAATGACGGAGATACATGGAGAGGCGTGATTGGGAGGAACGGCCTCCCTGATCTGAACCAGAGTGGTTGTCTGTTATTGGACTTCTGTGCTAGTCATGGATTGTCTATAACAAACACCATGTTCGAACATAGGGATGCTCATAAGTGTACTTGGTACCAGAGCACCCTAGGCCGAAGGTCAATGATCGATTTTATAATCGTTTCATCTGATCTGAGGCCGTATGTTTTGGACACTCGGGTGAAGAGAGGGGCGGAGCTGTCAACTGATCACCATCTGGTGGTGAGTTGGGTCAGGGGGTGGGGGAAGACTCTGGACAGACCTGGTAAACCCAAACGGGTGGTGCGGGTAAATTGGGAACGTCTGGAGGAAGCTCCTGTCCGACAGACCTTCAACTCACACCTCCGGCGGAGCTTTTCGTGCATCCCTGTGGAGGCTGGGGGCATTGAACCTGAGTGGACAATGTTCAAAGTTTCCATTGCTGAAGCTGCGGCAGGGAGCTGTGGTCTTAGGGTCTTAGGTGCCTCAAGGGGCGGTAACCCTCGAACACCGTGGTGGACACCGGTGGTCAGGGAAGCCGTCCGACTGAAGAAGGAGTCTTTCCGGGATATGTTATCCCAGAGGACTCCGGAGGCAGTTGCAAGGTACCGAAGGGCCCGAAGGACTGCAGCCTCTGCCGTGAAAGAGGCAAAGCAGCGGGTGTGGGAGAAGTTCGGAGAAGACATGGAGAAGGACTTTCGGTCGGCACCAAGGCGCTTCTGGAAAACCGTCCGCCACCTCAGAAGGGGGAAGCGGGGAACCATCCAAGCTGTGTACAGTAAGGATGGGACGTTGTTGACCTCAACTGAGGAGGTAATAGGGCGTTGGAAGGAGCACTTTGAGGAACTCCTAAATCCAGCTGATGCGCCCTCTTTGTTAGAGGCCGAGCTGGAGGATGACGGGGGATTGTCGTCAATTTCCCTGGTGGAGGTCACTGAGGTAGTCAAACAACTCCACAGTGGCAAAGCCCCAGGGATTGACGAGATCTGTCCAGAAATGCTGAAAGCTCTGGGTGTGGAGGGGCTGTCTTGGTTGACACGCCTACTCAACATTGCGTGGAAGTCTGGGACAGTGCCTAAGGAGTGGCAGACCGGGGTGGTGGTTCCCCTCTTCAAAAAGGGGGACCAGAGGGTGTGTACCAATTACAGGGGTATCACACTTCTCAGCCTCCCTGGTAAAGTCTACTCCAAGGTGCTGGAAAGGAGGGTTCGGCCGATAGTCGAACCTCAGGTTGAAGAGGAACAATGCGGATTCCGTCCTGGTCGTGGAACAACGGATCAGCTCTTTACTCTAGCAAGGATCCTGGAGGGAGCCTGGGAGTATGCCCATCCAGTCTACATGTGTTTTGTGGATCTGGAGAAGGCATATGACCGGGTCCCCCGGGAGACTTTGTGGGAGGTGCTGCGGGAGTATGGGGTGAGGGGGTCCCTTCTCAGGGCCATCCAATCTCTGTATGACCAAAGCGAGAGCTGTGTCCGGGTTCTCGGCAGTAAGTCGGACACGTTCCAGGTGAGGGTTGGCCTCCGCCAGGGCTGCGCTTTGTCACCAATCCTGTTCGTAGTATTTATGGATAGGATATCGAGGCGTAGTCGTGGTATGGAGGGGTTGCAGTTCGGTGGGCTGGGGATCTCATCGCTGCTCTTTGCAGATGATGTGGTCCTGATGGCATCATCGGCCTGTGACCTTCAGCACTCACTGGATCGGTTTGCAGCCGAGTGTGAAGCGGCTGGGATGAGGATCAGCACCTCTAAATCTGAGGCCATGGTTCTCAGCAGGAAACCGATGGAGTGCCTTCTCCAGGTAGGGAATGAGTCCTTACCCCAAGTGAAGGAGTTTAAGTACCTTGGGGTCTTGTTCGCGAGTGAGGGGACAATGGAGCGGGAGATTGGTCGGAGAATCGGCGCAGCGTGGGCGGTATTACATTCTGTTTATCGCACCGTTGTGACGAAAAGAGAGCTGAGCCAGAAGGCAAAGCTCTCGATCTACCGGTCAGTTTTCGTTCCTACCCTCACCTATGGTCATGAAGGTTGGGTCATGACCGAAAGAACGAGATCCAGGGTACAAGCGGCCGAAATGGGTTTCCTCAGGAGGGTGGCTGGCGTCTCCCTTAGAGATAGGGTGAGAAGCTCAGTCATCCGCGAGGAGCTTGGAGTAGAGCCGCTGCTCCTTCACGTCGAAAGGAGCCAGTTGAGGTGGTTCGGGCATCTGGTAAGGATGCCCCCTGGGCGCCTCCCTAGGGAGGTGTTCCAGGCACGTCCAGCTGGGAGGAGGCCTCGGGGAAGACCCAGGACTAGGTGGAGGGATTACATCTCCAACCTGGCATGGGAACGCCTCGGGATCCCCCAGTCAGAGCTGGTTAATGTGGCTCGGGAAAGGGAGGTTTGGGGTTCCCTGCTGGAGCTGCTCCCCCCGCGACCCGACCACGGATAAGCGGACGACGATGGATGGATGGATGGACACCAGTTCATGTATGAATATGGAGCGTCTACACCAGTTCATGTATGAATATGGAGCGTCTACACCAGTTCATGTATGAATATGGAGCGTCTACTCCAGTTCATGTATGAATATGGAGTTTCTACACCAGTTCATGTATGAATATGGAGCGTCTACACCAGTTCATGTATGAATATGGAGCGTCTACCCCAGTTCATGTATGAATATGGAGCGTCTACACCAGTTCATGTATGAATATGGAGCGTCTACACCAGTTCATGTATGAATATGGAGCGTCTACCCCAGTTCATGTATGAATATGGAGCGTCTACCCCAGTTCATGTATGAATATGGAGCGTCTACACCAGTTCATGTATGAATATGGAGCGTCTACACCAGTTCATGTATGAATATGGAGCGTCTACACCAGTTCATGTATGAATATGGAGCGTCTACACCAGTTCATGTATGAATATGGAGCGTCTACACCAGTTCATGTATGAATATGAAGCGTCTACACCAGTTCATGTATGAATATGGAGCGTCTACACCAGTTCATGTATGAATATGGAGCGTCTACACCAGTTCATGTATGAATATGGAGCGTCTACTCCAGTTCATGTATGAATATGGAGCGTCTACACCAGTTCATGTATGAATATGGAGCGTCTACCCCAGTTCATGTATGAATATGGAGCGTCTACTCCAGTTCATGTATGAATATGGAGCGTCTACACCAGTTCATGTATGAATATGGAGCGTCTACCCCAGTTCATGTATGAATATGGAGCGTCTACCCCAGTTCATGTATGAATATGGAGCGTCTACACCAGTTCATGTATGAATATGGAGCGTCTACCCCAGTTCATGTATGAATATGGAGCGTCTACACCAGTTCATGCAAACGCAAATGTAACATTTCAAGCCAATAGGAATACTTGGAATTCATGGTGGTGGTCAATATTCATGAAAAAGGACATGTTAATGAACGGGCAACACAGATATTGATAATGAACAACTAAACACATTACACACTGGACCTTTAAATGAATATTTTAGATCAATACCACCCACGCTGCCAGGAAAATGTATACATTGTCGTTTTTACACTTTGGTTTTTGTTCCGATTAAACAAACCAGATATAACGTGTTAATTAGTGAGCTGTAGCGAGCCTGGTGGGCGGAGTTTGCCGCCTTTGGCCAGAGCCAGGACAGAGAGTGGTAATAACTTTACATCTAACTCTCAGAAAAAGACGGGAATAAGCTAAATGTTGAATTATGGTGATCTTGCGCAGACCAGCTGATAAGAATTTTATCAACCTACTCTGGATAGTGATATAAATTACAATATACAGTCAGGGTCCAAAATTAGCCCCATCCACTGGCTGAATGCTGGTAGATTTGCCTTTCTTACCAGCCAAAAAAAACTATGGAAATGTATTAAATGGCTGGTAAAATTTGAACATTCATTAGATATTTGGCTGATGGACAAAAAAAAGAGTTAATTTTGAACCTTGTATACAGCACATTGACACATTTCCACACATCTTACAATCAAAATGTGACACATAAATTACATGGAGACAAAAAACATATGATATGAGGGATAAATACAACAGGACAGAATCAAATAGACACAAAGAGACGGTGGAAGGATGCATGTTAGAGAGAATGAGGGCCCACTAGCACCACCACCAGCTGCAGCAGCACCAGAACCTAGCGCTCCCAAGGCCCCTGCCCTCCCCCTTGGGGTAGATGGGAGGGGGATATGGACTGACGGACGGACGGACGGACGCAGACACCTCACAACATCCCGTCCGTGGTTCTACCCTGTGGTAGAACAGCATAATGTCACCTACCATAGGGTAAAACCACTGCCGTGACACCGGAGACAGAGACACAATGCAAAACCAAACAGAAAAAAACATGAGAACACCGCCAACAGAAAAATAAACAACATATACAGAGAGGAAGACCTGGAAGACAGCAGACACAGGGGGGAGGATGGATACATGTGATGAGTGGAGGGAGGGAGGGAGGGAGGAAGGGGGTAAGGAAAGGAGGACAGAGGGTAGGAGGTGGTGTTTAGTCTGGCCACCAGAGAGAATTTCACCGTCACACACACACAAATATCTCTTACACCGATCTACCCTCGGAGAAAACAAGTTATGTAACAGTGAGGATTTACAGAGGATGGAAAGTTCTGACAGAAGAGATGAACCTGCGTATCGGCCGATACCGAGTACTAGAGCCCAACCGATAAAGGATTTTATATATCGGTCAGGCTCTACCGAGTACCGATGTGATACCAGTATGTCATATATTTTATTATGTTTTATACTACTATCAGGGTTCCTACACATTTTCCATTTCAAAACTCCATACTTTTCCAGACTAGAAAAGTAACGTTGCACGTGTAGCCCAACGAGCTACAGTCAGATGACTGCTCGTAGACTTCTCCAATAATCCCACTTTGTGCATATTTTTTATCACAGTAACAAAGCTGTAGGAAAAAGACCAAAGTAAGTACAGCCTGTAGCCTATTTCTGAACAAACTACCGTTGCAGTTTACTCTACGGAACCTGCTATGACGTTGGTAGTGAACTGAAGAGCTACGCAAAAAAAAAACACCCTTTGCTAGAACAGCACGTTTCCCCAAATCACGCTGTGGGACAGTTCATCTTTCGCCTCGCTGAAAATGCAGATCTCCCTGGTCTGAGCATTTTGGCTGAACTTTATATTTATGAGACCAACGTATGGTAGAAAGTCCGGAAACACAAATATTTCACCATACCCTCGTTTCTTTTTTCCATACTTATCCAGACCTGGAAATTACTAAAATCTAATTCCATACTTTTGCAGGTTTTCCATACCGCGTAGGAAGCCTGTACTATCCCTGTATGGATGTGGTGCGATTGGTATCTTTGTTGTCCGGTCTGGCTCAGGTTAAACTTTTAGTGAACTTTGAAGTAGGTTTTCTTTGGGTCTAGATTGCGTGGTATCTGATCGGTGCATAAACTTGAGTACTTGCCGATACCGACACCAGAACTTTAGGCAGTATCGGAGGTATTTCTGATACTGGTATCGGTAAAGACGGGACTGTATCAGTCAGCGTTCTCTGTAACAGCATCTACAGACTGGCATATGTTGCCAATGCAGTTAAGAGAAGTAAATACTGATCGTTCTCTTATTGGTCAGCTGAAGAACTGGAGTATTGATAATCAGATATGTGCACATTACAGACTGCTGGCTGCCTGGTGACGTTGTTGTACTTGTAGTGTATGTTGCTGTTACATGCTAACTGTATAAAGTCATTTGATTGTATTTTTATTTTTTTTAGGTTGCCATTTTAAAACTGGCCAGGGACAACAGCTGAAGATTAGCCTGCTGAGCTAACTCTGGCTCATTTACAGCGACTGTGCTGTTGATAAATGAGCACACGTTGCCTCTTTACGATGCCAGTTAGCACCAAACGTAGAAGCTGGTTCCAGTGGAGGAAGCTGTGCGGAGCTTCAAGAAGTAGCAGGAAAAGGAAGAACACACCATCACCGTCACCGACATAAAAAACCTATGGGTTAAGTTTCCTGTAGCAGCACACATGTAACGAGAGCATGTGAGGAAGTAGAAGACGGGTGCGCTTGTTTTGTTGTTGCTCTCACCTGGCGATGCCGCCGTAGTCCAGCCCCTCCTCTCCTCTCATTATGATGTAGAGTCTGCGGCGAAGGTCGTATGGCTTCACATTCATGATCTGATGACAAACCAGAACGTATTATTCATAAACATACACAGAGTTTTAACAGGTAACATTTGAGATTGATAGAAAAAGTGAATTTTATCATTCTTTTATTGTGTGGAGTCTGAAATTAACGTTGTGTATATTCTTCCTGTATGTTGTAACTGTAATGTGTCATGAGATGCATGCATAATATCTAAGCCGCGTCTGCAGATACGTAAGTCAAAACAGGCTGACACAAATCTATGGAACATTTTGGAGCAACGTTGGAATTACATACAGATGAAAAATGGAAATATGCCTGGTCAAAGTTGAGATAACAGAGTTAACTAATTTGATTTTGATTTGATCCCCATTAGCTGATGCACAACACCAGCTACTCTTCCCGGGGTCCACACAAAACAGGAAACATTACAACAAACAATAAGCCATTTTCAGACTAAATACAGTCAGATTATATAAAAAGATATAAGCAGTATAACTATAGCTATATTTACTCACAACTACATATTCCTCTTCCTATACTCCTATATGTATTACCCTAAATATATAAGCACATAATATAGAAAAGTTAAAATGTACAGCATCTTTGTATACATGTAAATATTCCCATGCATCATGAAATAAAAAAGAAAGAAATAAAAGTCAGTAATTACATATATATATATATATGTTTACAATGTTAAGACCCTTAGATGTTGCTTTACTAGTTACTACTACTTCAACTAATCACATTTTTGTCTAACCATCAGTACGTTTTCTAACATAACTGTTGTACAGTATGCATATGGCCTGACGTGCAGAAGAGAGGTGCGTTTGGTCTCTGACCTGCTGAAACGAGTCCTCAAACAGCGTCTGTCTGGACACCGAGATCTTTACGTGGCTGGGCAAGGCGTTGGACTAGACGGAGACAAAAGAAGACATGAAATCCATCGTTGTTACAAAATAACTGCATATGTGGAAAAATAAACTGTTAACCCTTGTGCTGTCTTCCTGTGGACCATTGACTTGTTGTCCTTCTGCGTCAAAATCAAAAATCACCTTTTTTTTTGCACTTTTTCCAGCATTTTTGTCACTTTTTTCTGATGCTTTTGATTTTTTTTATTGATTTTTTTACATTTTTCTTCAACATTTTTTTAAATTCATGACCAATAAACCTAATTTATATGACATTATACCCAACGTTTGAGTAAAGAAAGCAGAAATTCTGAATTATTTTGTCTAGTAGTTCAGATCGGAGGATGCTGAGTGGATGATCACAGACGGGTCGATGCCAAAGTTTAGTCACGATGCTGTTTTGAAAACTTTAAAATTGAATAAAACGCCCCAAAATTCAATGGAAAGGAGTCATCAATTTTACCTGCAAAGAACGTTGTATGGAACATCCATGCATCCATGTTATTTTGGGGGCATTTTAGTTTAGAGAAACCTATATTTCTGATATAACAAACTTTTGAAAACGGGTCCAATTTGACTCGATGACAACACAAGAGTTAAACAGCAACTGGTGACGAATACAAGAATTCTGCTCTACATTACAAAAAACCCACATTTCTCACGTACTGTACCTGAAGTGGTATCTAGCCAGGTCGACTTACTTTTATTTACTCATTCACAAAGAGATCAGCGTCTGAAATGTCTGCCTGCACCCCCGAACACAACAGAGGTACATGGAGTTTTGTGTATGGCACTCAGAATTGCATTTCTACTGAATAAATAGTCCCCACACAGACGGTCAACAGTGTGTTCTGCAGATTATCTAGATCAGTGTTTCTCAAATGGGGGTACGTGTACCCCAAGGGGTACTCTGGAGGACTGCAGGGGGTACGTGAGTGCTTTTTTTGTCGCTTTTTGTCACTATTTTCGACCTGTTCTTGCCTTCCTTCTTTTTTGTTTTACTGTCTTCTTT
>CM042431.1:1322500-1357500 GCA_023631565.1 Gymnocephalus cernua
CCCCCCGCCAACCTGTGGATCTAAAGCCCTGGACGCTGAAACAAGACCTCACAGCCGTGCTCAGGTGGAGTTGATCTCCTCTGAGGATCCGTAAAGACAGGTTGGACTTATTCAGACTGCTTCCAACCACAGGAGAATAAAATCTAGAGAGCCTTCATTAGTGGGGCCCACAGCAGGGGACGCCACTAGGAACTGTTATCGTACTGTTAAGACTAGTGACTCTATATATAATATATATATAATATATAATATTTTTTTAACGTGGCCCAGAATTCCTCGTTCCACCCGAGCCGCAGTTTGTGCCTCTCATGTAGTACATTTGAATCACAGAGCTAACCACAAAATAAATACCTTTAACATCTTTGAAAAGCTCTTTTAACAACACTTACCGCTGTTGTGGAGGTATTTCCAAAATCCTCAAAAACTCAAAAAATGGTCAGTCTGCTGCACACTGAATACGATTGTTAACGTTGTGTTTTCTATCGCCAGCAGTGACGTACTGTATGTGCTCATTGTGTGGGGCGTTCAGGTGTTATTTTCCTAAACATAAATATAGTAAACTATAACTGATAACAGAACGTTTACATTTTGGCTCACGCTGTTTAAATTAGGCAAGGACATATCTCGTTTTTAGCAAGTAGAGAAATCTCTTCTTTGTTTTTTCTCGTTCAGGCGGGAAGAAACGTTTTTGGAGATTCTGGAAATACCTTCAGAAGAGCAATAAGTGTGGTATGACAACCTTCTGGGGTCGCTATACTTAGCTCTGTGTTAGCAGATGAGAGGCACATACTAAGCTAGTAACCACATCTCTAACTCGCTCCTATGATGTCATACACAGAAGAAGAAGATGCCCTGCACGTTTAAGAGCCCAAAATCTGCAATGTGTGAAATGGACTTCATCCCACCAAGAGAGTAAGAGGTTAAATTAGAATGAGTGAGGTGAGAGGAAAACAATTCAGCCCAGGAAGTGTTTAAATGTCAAAGAAATTGAGGGTGATGCCAAAAAAACAAAAAGATCCAATAAACAGCAGATAGATCATAGGATATCAGCCTAAAGCCCAAAAAAGGAAATTCATTTTCTTTTACTGACGCTGTTTTTCAGCTCTGAACAGTCACTTTGTAACATGAATTATTTGAGGTTCCTGTAAGCTCACAAATTTCCACAAAATTTGTCCAATTCCTTTGAAATCTTTGAATTCCATAATATTCCAGGACCGCCCTGATCAGTGAGAAACATGCACATATAATGTAGATGAGTCCCTCTGCCGCCACACTAAACTCTGTATAATAATTCTATCGTCTTCAGTACGAGCACACACCCAAAGCGACATAGCATCTAACACGCAGGCAAACACATGCGCACACACCAACACACACATAGTAGTACTTTTCCGAGTTTATATTCTCACCCTTGGGTCCGAGGATCGTCCCACTGTGTTGTTCGTGTGTTGTGGTTGACAAAGTAAATTCTGCCATTGTCCTGACGCTTCTCTGTGGACACAAACAGAACACAACGGCTGAAAAAAATGGGATTCTCCGCAATAAATAGACCGAGATCAGAGGGATCGCATGAGTGTCTCTGACAGCAACAACTGGGCTCGCTCGCACAAAGAGAAAAAAATATCTCACTGCCATGATAGAAAACCAGCGAGTGTGTGTGATATTTCACTGAGGCTTGATTCGAATACCTCACCGGGGTAAACCTAAGTGTGTGTGTGTGTGTGTGTGTGTGTGTGTGTGTGTGTGTATAGCATTAAGGTCGTGGTGGGGGTGTTGGAAAGTCAAAGTGACCACGTTGTTGGGAGCAAATATTAAACATGGAGTCAAGGATTAATTTAAAAAAAGAAGCTAAAAAGTAGTTGAGCCACTTCATTGGAAGCAACTTAAAAACAGAATAACATTGTGTGTGTGTGTGTGTGTGTGTGTGTGTGTGTGTGTGTGTGTGTGTGTGTGTGTGTGTCTCATGAGAGAGTAGCTGGTGCCCCATCCTCCACCGCTCTGACATCTTTTTCTCATTAGCAGGAGTGTGTGGAGGGCCCAGAAACAGTAGTGCTCACATTGCAACTCTTACTAGCTTTCTCCTCGACTCACTCCACTCCCACTTTACTATCCAGTTTGAACCCTCCTTCATTCGCCACTGCATATCGTGCTTCTCCTCCATCTTTCCCCCCCTTTTCTCCCATCTTTCTCTTTTTGAATCTGAGCCTTAAAAGAAAGAAAGAAAGAAAGAAAGAAAGAAAGAAAAAAAGACGAGGGAAGCGACCGCAGATGAAAAAGAGCGCGCCAGAGAAGCGAATCTGAGCCAGTGATATAATTGAGGTTTTCGTCTTGAGGTACCGCAACATGTTGAAAAGGCATCATGGGCAGTGAGTGAGGGTTTTTTGGAGTGAACATGGCCGTGTGATGAAGTCTGGGAAAATGTTGGTGCGAGCTGCCAGCAGCATTCCTTTATGAATGAATGTGTGTGACATAATTCCGCGTATATCTGATTACATTACTCATTTGGGAACGATGGATAATGAAGAGTCCCATCAATAATGCGGCCTCTGAAATCTGTGGACTTAGGAGTAAAGGGAGTGCGTACAGTGATGAACTGGTATAACATGAGCAGAGTATTAAAAAAAAGAAACCAAGAGACATTTTATCCAGATTTTCAACCACGGAATGAATATCATAACCAGGAGCCGGGACGTAAATCAATCAATTAACAACCGATCTGCTCAGTGGGGACTACAAGGTAGACGCTCAAGCAAATAATAATTATAGCCACAGAAACCAGCATTGATTGTGATGTTGAATAAAGGCTAGAAAAAGAGAAAAATGCTGCCGTGCTGCAAACATTTTGCAACATTTCACCCAAACCTCAATCCCTCACAGCTGTCTGCAGAAATGAAAAGCACACTTTGAAAAACTAAATCAAGAGCCCACTGTTCAGATCTTGACAAACTGCATTGCTTCTCTGTTGCCTACTGGCAAGAGTGGTCAAAAATACCTGCACAAAACTGGCGAGGACTGACCACAGATCAGAATCCGATCCTGACTGATGGGACGGACTTCAACCCCAGACACTTCCAGTAGGTACAGAGGACTATCAAGACTGACCACAATCGGACAGAAGCCAGACCTCAAGACCCTTTACAGCACTTCAGCACCCCCTCATTGAGAGTAACTTTGTCTGGAGTGTATGTACAAGGAGTGTGATAGGCAAACTTACCCCATCCAGGAGGCAGCCCGCCCAGAGGATCATTTTCCACCGGAGCACCGGGCGGCTGAGGGAGAAACAGAGAGAGACAAAACAAATCCGATTAGGACACCTTTCTGTCTCGGCCCGCTCTTCTTCCACCATTCTGCGTGGCTTTTTTTTTTTCTGTTTTCGCTCAGTGTTCGTCCTCGTTGTAGGTCACAGTGTGAAATTCTTCTGTCTGTCCACTCGAGATTCTCACCACCGGATGAGGATGAGGATAAGCAGGAGGAAAAGGTTGGGGGGGAAAAAACAACCCAAAAATACAGAAAGAAGGGAAAACCAATCAGAGTTCATAGGAGTAAGAAAAAATAAGACATTCAAAAAAACGCCAGTAAAACTCACTCAGTAAAGCTGTATCTCACGAACCAGGGATGATACCTGTGGGTAGGTCAGGCTGGCTGTGTGTGTGTGTGTGTGTGTATATGTATGTATGTGTGTGTGTGTGTGTATGTGTGTGTGGATGGTAAGGGGTGGGGGTGGCTCCTCTCTGCTGCAGCGGTAAGGGGCAACTGAGGGAGCTGGCTGGCCGTCGGCTCGTATGCCTTCCTTCCAAAAACTACACGCTCGGTAGGAGGATAAAACAACAACGCTGTTCCAATGAGCTCACTGGCTGGACGCAAGCCCCACCCCCCGGCTTCCCGCTCACCTCCTCCAATACACCCCACCTCCTCCTCCTCCTCCTCCACCCTGGCACCCCTCCCTACCCCACCCTGAGGTCCTCCTCCTCCTCTTTTCTCTTGCTCTCTTCAAGTGCTGCTGTGAAAGTAGGCAGGGAGGTGCGATGTCTGAGGGAACTGAGGGAACATTCATGCCTGCTCCAGACTGGACACCCCCCTCCTCCTCCTCCTCCTCCTCCTCCTCCTCCTCACCGGCCGCTCCAACCTACCCCAGGCCTGACAAAAGGCACCTTTATTCACCCTGGGCCTGGAAACCACTGTGGAGTTTACTCAGCCTGCACTCACACAGCCACACACACTGGAAAAAAGAGTGTGTGTGTGCGTGTGTGTGTGTGTGTGTGTGTGTGTGTGTGTGTGTGTGTGTGTGTGTGTGTGTGTGTGTGTGTGTGTGTGTGTGTGTGTGTGTGTATGTGTGTGTGCGCCACGGTGTGGAAAGTTTGTCTGTGTCAAACAGTCAGTCAATGTGTACGTTCTTATGTTGGAATACACACACACGCAAACTCACATGAATATATTAGCTTGAGTGGAAAAGTAGCTGAAAAGACGCTTGTTAGGAATTAGTGGCCGCTGATGGGTTTTCATGCTAAAAGATGTTTATCCAACAGGCTGGTTTAGGTGTGTTGCAAACAACTGCAAAATCATGAACTGTAGCAGCAGGCAGAGCACAGGCCTCTCTACAGACAACACTTTACGCTGGTTAGTGTTGTTGTGGTGCTGTAAATAAAAAGGTGGGTACACCGCAAGTTCTATTTGGTGATTGTATGAAAACCAGTAACCCTCAATATGGACAAAAAAAATCTATTAGTCATCAAAAAGTTAGTTTTAGTGGCTTCCCTGTCTATTCAAAGGCTGGATTTGGCAGCACAGGTAGTGCTTGTGTTCCTTTATTATACACGGAGGTGAAAAAAACACACATTTTTCCAAATGAAAGCTAGTGGACTTTTAAAGTTTAATTCTCACTGAGACATGTTGCACCACAAAAGTAATGATTATTTCCTGAGAAGCCATAAAGTAGAGTATTATCCACCAAATGTCAACGTCACTTTACACAGCATTTTCCCCAAAAATGAAATGTGACTGTGCCCATTTAAAGGGGCTCTGTCATGGAAACTTTGAGGGAGTCGGGATGGAAAGGACGGGGCCTGATGGAGGAGCGAGAACATGCACATAACAGGGTTAAAGAGGGTGTGTGAGTGTGTGTGTGTGTGTGTGTGTGTGTGTGTGTGTGTGTGTGTGTGTGTGTGTGTCACTCCCATCAACAGCCAATCTATGCCCCGGCGCCCCACCCTTATGGGTTTTCTGTGACTAAAAAAGGTAAAAGGAGAATATAATGATATAAAGACATCATGACTTCATCCTGGCTCTGACCATTCAGCTCCTCAGCAGCTTCCAGACAGAGCGAGGCTGGAGGGAGGAAAAGAAAGAGAGACTGAGAAAACAAGAGAGGGAGAGTAAGAGAGGGAAAAGCAGCATGTTGGCAGAAATGTGTGAAATAATGGCTGGGTGTTATGGATCTGGAAGGAATACGCCATAAAGGCCCGTTCTCACCACCAGGCCAGGTGAAAATGGCAATTTCAGCGAGTGGCTTTTAACATGTTGGAACACGTTTACCACTGATGTGACTTCAAACATATTAGTAAGACTAAAACTATGAATTTATACAACTGTAAAAACATTAGTCACATTGCTGTTGCAAAGATGTCTGCAGAGAGGAGAAGGACACATCTGTGTACACACGGAGATAACGTGAAGAACAGGAATCTGTCAGACTGATTTAGCCACGCAGATCTTGGAGTAAATAAGTAAGAAGTACTTTGACTTGTATTTCATTGCAGACAATAAAACAGCACATCATTTAATGTGTTCCTCATGATTTTTATTGTTTTTGTTTAAAAAAAAACTAAATTCCTATT
Organism: Gymnocephalus cernua; assembly: GCA_023631565.1. NCBI lineage: Eukaryota > Metazoa > Chordata > Actinopteri > Perciformes > Percidae > Gymnocephalus > Gymnocephalus cernua. Next base: position 1,328,335 of record CM042431.1, read on the forward strand.
TTGGTTCTTGCAACACATTTCAAAAACAGTTGGAACAGTAAAGCATTTACCACTTTGTAATGTTGCCATTCCTTTTCACAACACTTAAAAGATGTTTAGGGACTGAAGACACCAAGTGATGAAGTGTTTCAGGTGTAATTTTGTCCCATTCTTGCTGCAAACAAGTCTAAAGGTGGGCAACAGTACGGGGCCTTCGTTGTCGAATTTTGCGCCACACATTCTCTATTGGAGACAGGTCGGGACTGCAGGCAGGCCAGTCAAGTACCCGTATCCTCTTCCTCCGCAGCCAGGACTTTGTAATGTGTGCAGAATGTGGTTTTGCATTATCTTGTTGAAATATGCATGGACGTCCCTGGAAAAGATGTCTTCTTGAAGGCAGCATATTGTGCTCCAAAATCTCTATGTACTTCTCAGCATTAATGGTGCCATCACAGAAGTGCAAGTTACCTTTGCCAAGGGCACTGACCCCATACCATGACAGATCCTGGCTTTTGGACTTGTTGCTGGTAACAGTCTGGATGATCCTTTTCTTCTTTGGTCCGGAGCACACGGCGTCCATTTCTCCCAAAAAATACCTGAAATACTGATTCATCTGACCACAGTACACGTTTCCACTGTGTGATGGTCCATCCCAGATGCCTCCGAGCCCAGAGAAGTCGACGGCGCTTCTGGACACTGTTAATATAGGGCTTCCTTTTGGCACAGTACAGTTTTAACTGGCATTTGTGGCTGTAACTACGTATTGTGGTATTTGACAAAGGTTTGCCAAAGTAGTCCTGAGCCCATGTGGTGATATCGCTTATAGATGAATGACGATTCTTGATGCAGTGCCGCCTGAGGGATCGGAGATCACGGTTGTTCAGCTTAGGCTTGCGCCCTTGTCCTTTACTCACTGAAAATCCTCCTCATTCCTTGAATCTTTTAATTATGTTATGCATTGTTGAAGGTGAAATAAGCAAACGTCTTCCTATCTTTTTTTGAGGAACATTGTTTTTAAACATTTCAATAATTTTCTCACGTATTTGTTGGCAAACTGGCGATCCTCGGCCCATCTTTGCTCCTAAAGGACTAGACCTTTCTTGGATGCTGCTTTTGTACCAAATCATAATTACAATCACCTGTTGACATCACCTGTTTCAAATCACATCATTATTTAACCAATTTACCTGATTACTAGCCCTAAATTGCTCCTGTCCCAACCTTTTTACAAATGAAATTAAGTTGACCAGACAAAACATGAAATATTTTGTGTTCACATGGTCTGCAATGAAATACAAGTCAAAGTACATTTAGAAATCACTACTTTCTTTTTTTAGTTGTGTTTTTCATACTGTCATTGGTAATGACCCCGTGAGATATAGTTGAACTATTATTTTCCTTCCCGGTTAACCTGCCGATTGTTTGCATGACTTTGCTTTATAAATAGTGGAATTTATTCACCAAAAAAAGCTTTAAGACCATCTATTTTAACATTCATGTGGATCATTTACACAAACATTATCCACATAACATTATTCACTGTGAATGTGTGACAAGTGCCTTTACTTTAACAGAATACCAGCTAATTTAATAGGTCCAATGTGAGGGAATTTCTCCTGTCTAGCGTTGAGATCATATATCAACAATCAACTCTCTCTCGCCACGCAGTTCAAAGTACGTATTACAGCTACGGTAGCGGTCATGCTTGCTCTTTTCAATCTCCTTTTTCTTTTTCTGGGTGAAGAAGAAGAAGAAGAAGACTCCTGTTCCTGAAATGTGGATTTTGAATACGTGTGGTTCTCCAGGTTTCCTTTTTCTAACTTGCCGGGGCCGGGAAGCAATCGTAGCTTCAGTCGGCGACATTAAAGAGAGGCTTGTTTATTGCTAATATGGTCAAAATGAATTGATTGATTAATAACTTATAACAATAACTTATAACAATAACTTATTTCACCAGTACATTGCTGCTAAACAACACCAAAAAACAAGCACCAGATGGGAAAAGGGTATTTTACAATAACTTTGAATGCACCACGAGGCTGGTGAGTTTCAAGTGAATGCACCGTCTGTGTTGTTCCAACAGCAGCAGCTGCACTCAGACTGTTACGTCTCGGTGTTGGAATCCTCTACAGGGAAATACAGACACACTTTACATCGCTTAACGTCAGCTGTCAGCATTTTAACCATTGTGTTTAATCCAGCTGCTAGCTAACGGTAACGTACTACTTTTTTATTACATTTAGGACAGTATTATCTCCAATGTCCACTGCAAATTAACGCCCATAACTCCGGGCACTCCTTAAAACTCCAGAACTTGCCTGACAGCTATCAGGTTTTTAAGTTCTCAAAGTAATCCAGTGATAGGTGTCTGTACAGCCATGGGTACATAGCAAACAGGAACTGCTAAAAGCTAATTTGGCATACTAATTATAATTATAGGCTAAAAAGATATGTCTATTTTGTGTGAGTTGGGACCCACAGTGTCAAATGAGCTCTCTGTGGCCTATTGGTGTAGTTTGGAAAATGCCAGTGTGCAGCTTAAATGCCCGTAAATACTAATGTTTCTATATATACTAATTTCAAATATAAGATTATAATGTGTAGAGGAAAAAAGACAGACTGGTAGATTCTGTCCACAGGCAATCAAAGGACTTTTTTTCTTAATAACATAATGTTACCAAAACCAGCATCAGGGCAGTTTAAATAACTTCTGTGCATTGTCCTTTCATAGTATGAACCACTTACAAACATGAGCACTGACGGCTTGTGTGTAAACATTAGCGAACGTGACATTCAGCCGTGTGATAAAACACAGGGCCGATTCAGATGCTGCTGTTAAGGGTCCCTGTTCCAGCGAGAATGGACAGAAAGTCAGAGAGGGAGAGCGGAGGGAAGCGATCGAGGGAAAGTGAGAGGAGGAAGCGAAAGACTGATTTGAAGCCAGAGGATGAAGAGTGGTAAAAGGAGGGAGACGTTACCGAAATCCCACATTTTTGTGGGATGCAGAAGGGGGATTTTGAGAAGCTAATGGAGATTGTGGGGGATTTTGGAGAGGCGACAGCATGATCGGGAGGGGGGTTACAGAAAAAGATAGAGTTCAAGGAAAGGAAGACTGTTAAAGGTGAAAAGAAAGGGGGAGCGCGAGGGGAGCGCCGGAAACAGCAGTTAATGACTCCAAGGCTGCGCTCTCTGGGATTCCTAATGAGCTGCAATTACTCTGCACACACACACACACACACACACACACACACACACACACACACACACACACACACACACACACACACACAGTTTAAAAAAAGAGTTTGCATGGACACAACGTTACACAGCGTGTATATACTCTGTGTGTGTGTGTGTGTGTGTGTGTGTGTGTGTGTGTGTGTGTGTGTGTGTGTGTTAGCATGCAGGCACCCGTTACAGCGCCATGGTCCATTTAAGAGGACGACCGGGCCCCTTGACCCTTGTTGGTTGTCATGTGCTACAGAAAAGAAATGTGGCACCTGACCTCAACATTACAGCACTGTGAACATGTCTGCACACACACACACACACACACACACACACACACACACACACACACACACACACACACACACACACACACACACACACACACACACACACACACACACACACACACACACACACACACACACACACACACACACACACTTATCCCCATATACCTTAACAGCCACAGAAAATTAACTTGACCTGTCCTGATTTATAATGGCAAGAGAGGATGATAAATTATCAAAATGTTTTTGAGTAACCGTTTTTTATCGTGCGTCTGTCCACACCCAGTGAGAGTCAGTCGGGCAGTAGAACATGTGGCTGTGTTCACAGTTAAACTATGAGCTCTTTTGTGTGTGTCTGCTTGTTCACACACACTGGGGCCATAAATAGTAGCTGCTATCAGCAGTGTGGGCATTCCAAGACAGAGCAGTGTACTATCAACATGGAGGGCAGACCTGCCTATTGGCTTTTCTCTCACAAACACACTGAGGGAGAGGAGGGATGGGAACAAGGGCAGAGGAGGAGGAACGAAGGGACGTTTCCATCCCACACCGAACCTGAATACTTCTGTCCCAACGTGTGTGGTGTCTGTCACATTTGGTGACATTAAAACATGAATTCATCGTAACAGTGCCAAGTACCCTTAACATACCCAGAACCAGCATTAAAGCCCCTTTCCCCAGGGGACTAGCAACCTTTTGAAGACCTCGTTGCATTTCAATCGCAGGGATCAGAGTCTAAATTAAGTTCCAGGGACTTTTACCGTGGCCATTTTACCCCTCAAAAGTACCCTGGGGGTGGAACTTTCTGAAAGTACAGGGCGTTTTTTGGGTGGGGATTGCAGGGATGACCATCGTTGATTGTGCAAACACACACAGCCCGGCTACTTCAACTCATAAACCAAGAAAGTACTCTAGTATTGATTTAGGACTATTTTAGGATGAGGGAAGAACATTTCTCTTTGCTGTCAGCTGCCATACTCGAGATAAAAAAAAAAAAAGGCAGATCGCACAAGGCTTGGGCGGTATCATGGTAGAGCACGGTATTTAGAAATCCTGATGGTAGGAGTCTTGAAAAGTTGTTCCTAGGACTACGGGCGTTTTCACACATACCTCGTTTGGTCAGGACTTTCGGACTTTTCAGTTTGGTCCGAACCAAAATTTCAGGTGTGAAAGGCGCCTCAGACCACGGTCCGGATCAAAAGACCAAAGTTTGGTCCGATAAAAAGAGGTGGTCTCAGTCCGGACCAAACTGAACCATGGTCCGGTCCGTTTATGGTGTGAAAGCATTTTTTGGATGGTTCGGACTTTTGGACCAAATACAAGAAGCTCTGGCAGACTCTCCCCGTGTTACAAGACCGGGGAAGCATAGCTCGGTGCTTAGTGTGTACGTGAGAGAGCGAGTGGCGGTGAATGCGCTCAGAGCAGACAGCTGTCGGCTATCAGAGCTGAGAAAACATCAGCAGTTTACTTGTTAAGTGGTAGTAGATGTACAGTGTAGGTTTCCCTTTGTCTCTGAATAAATGCTTCAGAAAGAAAGTTCCCCCGTCTTGCTTCTTAACATCACAACAAAACAAAAAGAGCCGCGGCAGTAGAGAGCAGCAGTCAGTTGAAAAACTCCGACACAGAGAGAGGATACGAGAGGACAGGGAAGTCCGTCTATAAACCGATCAATTAAAAGTATCTGGAGACGCAGCTCACGTATGTGATGACGACAGGACGTAGTTTTGTCACGTATAGATCTTTAGTGCGCTTGCATAACTGCAGTGTGAAACCTAAACTTACCAGATCAAATGTTACAATGTAACAAAAACATGAACCTTGGTCCGCACCTTGGTTCGGACTTTCAGGTGTGAAAACGCCCTAAAAGTCATGGGGACTGGGTGGACACTTTAGTATCTCTTCCTACTATTACCTGTGCCAAAACAGGTGGAGAACAGTGTAAAGAAAGCAGACTCTGGAACACTAGCTACACTTTACAGCCTTTAGTTTTCCCTTAACACTTGATTGTTTAAAATGAGCAAATCTATGATATAAATATGATATAAATCAGAATTTGGTGCTATGTACGCATTAAGTTTGGTATTGATACCTAAACCTAGAACAAAATAAATGACATCTCACTCTTACCGATGCATATTCATGTGATTTAAAGGCCGTGACACACCAACCAGACGGCAGTTGGACTGATCAGTCTCCCCGAGTTGGTCCAAATAATGTCGTAATACGTCTCCATAACAGCAGGGGAAATGAGAAATAGGCCGTGCAGCTGCTGATTCTGTCTTCATTTCAGATCAACAAAGGTCAGTTTACAAGATTTTCATCAGATTTCGAGAGACTCTAGTCACGCTCATCCCGCTCCTCGTTTCCGGGTTAGCACTCCACCAATCAAATTGGTCATTTGAGTCCGACTACTGGCAGCCTTCTAACCGAGCATGTCCAGGTCGGCCCAAATGAAGGCCGACAGCTCCTCCGACTGACGACGGCACGGAACACACCGAACAGACTCGAGTCACCGATCTCGCCAGACTGTCCCACGGCCGATTATCAGGTTGGTGTGTCGCTGGCTTTAGTCCTACGTGATGTGAGCAGTGCGTTCCCTGCTTAAGGGCAGCATGAACAGAAGTCTATTTCAGTTACAGTAATAACATTGGTGTAAACGATAACCTGCCGGCGGACAATAAACCAGCATAAGTTACCAGCTACACCACCAGGCAGACATATGTATGATGATGGGATCGAGAGTGTAAACGGAGGAATGTTTGGGCGTGAAATTGCCAATGAGTGGAAAAAACAGTTAAAAAAAAGGGAGGGACAGGATGATGGTGTTTGAATAAAATGATGGACAGATGGGAGGGTTAGAAGGATGGAGTGAAACAAACAGGTAGAGGTTATTAGTTCAAAGATGGAAAACACACAACTGGAGAACCAAATATTAAGAAACAGATGAAAACACCCCAAAAAGCCAAAGATACATAGAAAGAAGAGAAAAATGTTCATAAAACTTTAATTAAAATTGAAACACACACACACACACACACACACACACACACACACACACACACACACACACACACACACACACACACACACACACACACACACACACAGACAGACAGACAAAGAGACACACACGTGCACACACACGCACACAAACACACACAGAGACAGAGACACACACGCACACACAGACAAAGAGACACACACGTGCACACACACGCACACACACAGAAAGACAAAGAGGCACACACGTGAACACACACGCACATAGAGACAGAGACACACACACACACACACACACACAGACAAAGAGACACACACATGCACACACACACAGAGACAGACACACACACACACACACACACACACACACACACACACAGACAGACAGACAAAGACACACACACACACACACACACACACAGACAGACAGACAGACAAAGAGACACACACGTGCACACACACGCACATAGAGACAGAGACACACACACACACACACACACACACACACACACAGACAAAGAGACACACACATGCACACACACACAGAGACAGACACACACACACACACACACACACACACACACACACACACACACACACACACAGACAGACAGACAAAGACACACACACAGACAAAGAGACACACACGCGCACGCACGTGCGTCGCGCACGCACGTGCGTCGCACACGCACGTGCGTCGCACACACACACACACACACACACACACACACACACACACACACACAACCACACACACACACAACCACACACACACACACACACACACACACACACACACACACACACACACACACACACACACACACAGTTCAGGGTGGGGTGTTCTTTATAGAAGCCTATAAGAGTTTTAAGGCTGGTTTTACTAATGGTCCATTGAGAACGCTCTGTTGTTTTTGTCCCATAAGTCTTTACTGTCTGGCTGCAGTCTGACCTCGGCTGATCACTGAGAGGAGACACTGGAAAAATACTATAAACAAGTCTCAAATAACATCTTCAAACCCCCCTGTAGCGGACGTCTTCTAAGCTGTTAGCCAACAAGTAAACCGCACTGTGCGCTGATCTTACTCAAAACATGCACTGATCGCGCTCAGTCCCGAGGTGCCTCGTTGGGTTGACGTGCAAATCTAAACAAAAATCCATTATGTGACATTTTCATGAAAAGTATTTGACTGGGTTTTCAGTGTCACCAATGTGAGCAGAAGCAGAGAAAACCTTAAACCCAGCAGTCATGTGTGAGTGACCCCGCAGGGTTTTACCCCCAAGAACATGTCGGAAGTGACAAAACTGGACAATGCACAATTTATGAGCATCTTGAAAATTATAAGGTATCAATGTACCTCAAAGGAAGACTTTTCCTAAACATGAACTCTTGTCTAGAGAAGCGTGTTGCAGCTAAGTAGCCTGATATTGTAGTTTGGTTTGGTGTGGCGTTTTTATTGTCCTAAAGTGGCTGGAAACAAACAGACATGTGCTTGTTTAAAGTAACTATGAGTCGAATTTGTAAATGTTTCTTTCGTGCCGCCAGTGGTAGTGTCCAAAAAGACCTGAGCACAGAAATGAATGCTGCTACCCATCAGAACTAGGCCTGCACGATTAATCGTTATAAAATCACGATCTCGATTCACCCCTGTTCGCGATTTAATTGTTTTTGTAAAAAAATTTGGGGGGCATTTTCGGCCTTTATTTTGATAGGACAGCTGAAGACATGAAAGGCAAGTAGTTAAAGAGTATGTTAAGAAATCATTCTGTTTTTGATACTGTACTTAAATAGAGCCTGTATCAGGGCCATATTTAGTTCAGATAGAGCCTGTATCAGGGCCATATTTAGTTCAGATAGAGCCTGTATCAGGGCCATATTTAGTTCAGATAGAGCATGTATCAGGGCCATATTTAGTCCAGATAGAGTCTGTATCAGGGCCATATTTAGTTCAGATAGAGCCTGTATCAGGGCCATATTTAGTTCAGATAGAGCCTGTATCAGGGCCATATTTAGTTCAGATGTATCAGGGCCATATTTAGTTCAGATAGAGCCTGTATCAGGGCCATATTTAGTTCAGATGTATCAGGGCCATATTTAGTTCAGATAGAGCCTGTATCAGGGCCATATTTAGTTCAGATAGAGCCTGTATCAGGGCCATATTTAGTTCAGATAGAGCCTGTATCAGGGCCATATTTAGTCCAGATAGAGCCTGTATCAGGGCCATATTTAATTCAGATAGAGCCCGTATCAGGGCCATATTTAGTTCAGATAGAGCCTGTATCAGGGCCATATTTAGTCCAGATAGAGCCTGTATCAGGGCCATATTAAGTTCAGATAGAGCCTGTATCAGGGCCATATTTAGTTCAGATAGAGCATGTATCAGGGCCATATTTAGTTCAGATAGAGCCTGTATCAGGGCCATATTTAGTTCAGATAGAGCCTGTATCAGGGCCATATTTAGTTCAGATAGAGCCTGTATCAGGGCCATATTTAGTTCAGATAGAGCCTGTATCAGGGCCATATTTAGTTCAGATAGAGCCTTTATCAGGGCCATATTTAGTTCAGATGTATCAGGGCCATATTTAGTTCAGATAGAGCCTGTATCAGGGCCATATTTAGTTCAGATAGAGCCTGTATCAGGGCCATATTTAGTTCAGATGTATCAGGGCCATATTTAGTTCAGATAGAGCCTGTATCAGGGCCATATTTAGTTCAGATAGAGCCTGTATCAGGGCCATATTTAGTTCAGATAGAGCCTGTATCAGGGCCATATTTAGTCCAGATAGAGCCTGTATCAGGGCCATATTTAGTTCAGATAGAGCATGTATCAGGGCCATATTTAGTTCAGATAGAGCCTGTATCAGGGCCATATTTAGTCCAGATAGAGCCTGTATCAGGGCCATATTTAGTTCAGATGTATCAGGGCCATATTTAGTTCAGATAGAGCCTGTATCAGGGCCATATTTAGTCCAGATAGAGCCTGTATCAGGGCCATATTTAGTTCAGATAGAGCCTGTATCAGGGCCATATTTAGTCCAGATAGAGCCTGTATCAGGGCCATATTTAGTTCAGATAGAGCCTGTATCAGGGCCATATTTAGTTCAGATAGAGCCTGTATCAGGGCCATATTTAGTCCAGATAGAGCCTGTATCAGGGCCATATTTAGTTCAGATGTATCAGGGCCATATTTAGTTCAGATAGAGCCTGTATCAGGGCCATATTTAGTCCAGATAGAGCCTGTATCAGGGCCATATTTAGTTCAGATGTATCAGGGCCATATTTAGTTCAGATAGAGCCTGTATCAGGGCCATATTTAGTCCAGATAGAGCCTGTATCAGGGCCATATTTAGTTCAGATGTATCAGGGCCATATTTAGTTCAGATAGAGCCTGTATCAGGGCCATATTTAGTTCAGATAGAGCCTGTATCAGGGCCATATTTAGTTCAGATAGAGCCTGTATCAGGGCCATATTTAGTCCAGATAGAGCCTGTATCAGGGCCATGTTTAGTTCAGATAGAGCCTGTATCAGGGCCATATTTAGTCCAGATAGAGCCTGTATCAGGGCCATATATAGTTTGTGATTCATATCTTTCCCCAAATCGTGCAGGGCTAATCAGAACTACTGGAAAGATGTTATAACCACGTTATAAACACCAAAAACAAATCCAAAAAGACCAGTGATGAAAACAACAACAACAAGGTAAATAAATAACTTTCAAGATTCAGATTATGGGATTGTGGTCTCAAGAAATACAGCACTAGCTGTGGGTTATTTCTCTCAAATCAAGCCTATTTTGTTGGTACCTGAGACCAAAAGGGTTGAACCACGGTACCAGCGTACTGTGTGCATGTAAACTTGGCCAGTGAAGGCCCGGATTACCTGGTAGAGGAAGCGCTGGCTGAACTGGTGCATGGCGCCCTGCAGCTGGCTGCGCTGGCTCTGCCACTGCTGGTAGTTCCGCACGGTCTCGGCCGTGGGCCTCTGCCATGTGGTGGTTCTGGTGTTGTGGTCCACGTAGTAGAACCTGCCCCGCTGGTCCACTCGCTTCTCCCAGCTGGTGGGGGGCAGAGAGGGTGGGAATGAGAGGGGCAGTGGCTTTCAACAACATCTTTATTATATATTAAGCAGTGCAAGAGTGGGCGGTTGTATCAAAAAGCTGCGCTGCTGATAGCAACAGCAGTGATTTATAGACGAGGAAAGAAAAAAACAAAAGGCAAGAAAAGAAAAGAAAACAGTAAGAGGAGGGGACAGAGTGGGAGGGAGAAAGGAAGGAGGGAAAGAAAAGAGAGGGAAGAAGGGATACAAGAGTAATGATGGAAAGAAGCAGGGAAGACATGGAGAAGGAAATCAAGAGGAGGGGAAGGAAAGGATAGATTAAGATGCTTTTTTACACTAATTTTGGCTACTTTTTGGCTAAATTAGGATTTTTAACTCATCGTACCTTCTAAGGAGCTATGCATGTAAAACACAAAAATCCAAACTTGCACATTGGTGATTAACCGGAAAACTTGTTCTATCGCTCCAGGAAACTTTTCAGGAACAGTGTAATGCTGGTGGTGTTCTCACGGCTTGTCCCCAACTTTAAAAAACAACATTTTGTGGTGTTATTAGCGCTTTGGCTCAGCCTTAGACGTCATCAGCTTGTTCACTTTAAAGACAATGCCAGCCCTCAATTACAATGACGACGGAAAACAATGGGGGACGCCAGCAGCTTTCTGAGTGACAATAACCATGTGCGGTGGTGTGTGATTGTTTGCCAGTGCCTGCCATCGACATTACTCAGACGTCTATGTATACTGTTCTTCCCCTGAGATAGGGGAAATGGGGGGTAGACGCCCCCACACACACACACTTCCCTGGGCTCAGCTGGACTGACTGCTTCTCTGCTGATATTCTCATATCTCTGACTTCAGCGCTACAGAATTTGGAAGAGAAAACAGCATCAACTTCCGTATGCTAACAAAAACACATCGTGCACATACGAACAGGCTTGAGAAATACACGCATGCACCCACGCACGCTCTGCTCTATACTCCTCTACAGTGAACTTTACATCAGTAACAATCTCAACATATTTTAAAATGCCTCATTTTACCCGTTTGGAACGCACACTTTTCAAAGCAATTCGATAATGCATTATATATAAAACATGAGATACATGAGTGCAAATACACATATAATCCTAATTCTACTCTCTCCACACATTTACAGTATAATCATGAGTATAACTGTTAGTGGCTGAGTCCTGGGTCCTACCAGGGGTTCAAGTCCTCTAAATAGACTCACCTTTGTTGCAGCGAAGCTATTAATGCAAACTTACACACACATTCACTGTGTGTTCAGCGTGGAGGAGAGCTGCATGAAAGATAGACTGCAGGCTATTATGGTGAGAGTTTACACGCTGAGTCAACTTTCCCTGCATGAGTATGTATTTATCAACACTTATATTCCTCAAATCAAACCCTATTCATTAGGAGTTCTGGTGCATTTTATGCATTTGTTACCAAGTTGACAGTAAAGAAATGACAGAAAATGACATGTCGGATTTAAACCAGGGCCGCCACTAGGTCACCTGGTTCCAAGGGTCTTTCAGTTCAGAAACACAACTCTGAATAAGTTGTCTCCTGAATGGAAAATCTATTTTCTCTTGTGGTCAGAAGTCAGGCTCAGCGACACGACTGCACCCCAGGAACTGGTAGGTTTCAATATCTTGCTCAAGGACACTTCAGCAACGTAGATGATTGCAAACACAGGGAATTATTTGGTTGAGGGCTAGTCTCTCTGACCACTGTGCCTCTAAGCTTCCTTTAAACGGCAAGAATAAATACTGTTCCCTCTCTGATATTAGCACTAGCTAGTTATTTACTGGAGCCAGGGAAAATCCCAGATCCCGCAACAGCCTGTCTGGGAGTCTCTACTTAGTTCTGCTATCTCTTCATGCTACTCCATGTATTTCTTGGAACTACATGTCTACTCACTATGAACTGTCCAGATTATAATTATACAGTACATGCTTTTATTGTGGATAGTACACTCATTATGTATCACCATGTTGGCTAACAGCAAAATCTATGAGCTCCTATGTTCTGTCTTTATGAAACTGAGCAATCTGCTATAAGAATCTGCTTCATCTTCATCATCATCTTCCAGTATCCTATAACACTTGAGACTACTACTCACTCCACTGATATTTCACTGCTGAGAGTACACAGATTTACCTTTTAGGATTTGAGTGTACCTTGGTACAGGATAGCTCTAAATATTAACGGTCTCATATTGTAAAAGGTGAGATTCCCATGTGTGTGTTTTGATTAATAAAGCAGGTTTAGCTGCTGTATAAATACTGTGTATCAGAATGCTCAATCCACAGAGAAATACACACAGCCTGTATTCAGAAACGCTGCATTTAAACAAGCTGTCAGGACTACTGTACAGTTGTGATGTCACAACTTTACTATATATAGGTAGAGAGTGCCGCTGCAGTGCCGTTACAGTCATTCCCCGGCTGCAATGACGGAATACAGATGTGGAAGATCTGGAAACGCTGACGAATCAGAGCAGACTGGACTTTTTGGGGGGAAATGGTCTTAAAGAGACAGGTGTTAACACTGGGCATGGCGTGCCGGTGTAAAAAGGAAGCAGATTGTGGTTGAAAATCATGGATGTATAAATTGAAAATACAGAAAATAATTTAGAGAAAGAACAACAACGGCGAAATAAGACAGGGATTTATTTATTTAGGCCTTAGAAATGTTTTTGCAAATATGTAATATTTAAGATAAACAAATGTAGTTTCTATTGTTTAACTTTGTCTAATACTGTTCAAAATCATTGTGATTTACAGACAGCATGCGAGGCAAACAAGCAGGGACGTAAACGCAGCATCGGTTTGAATTGAAGAGGCCCTGCTACTGCTCCACTAAAATAAATGAGCTATGAGGTCCTGCAACTTAGCAGAGTGGTTGAGCTTGTGAAGCATCACTGGTCACAAACTCTACAGTACATCTGATAAAGAGCAGAGTGGCTCAGAAGCTCTCCTTCGGATGGCTTTCATTATTTCAGCTTCCAAACCTCGATTGCCTAACTCCCCCCCCCTCCCCCCTCCACCCTCAGCCTCTAAACAGTTCCTGGTGTGTACATCTGGAGCACTAGCCCGGCATTAGCCTGCTAATTGATCCTCTGAAGGGCCATGGCGGCCAGCAGCCAACACAGTGGTGGATGGGAGTACATGTGGCTCTAAGAAAGGACTTTTGTTCTCCGGGCCCCCACACTCTCGTTCCTTGTATGGAAAAACTGAGATGGGGGTTTGGGGAGAAGAGGGGGGGGGGGGGGGGGGGGGTAACCTTTTCCTAAAAACAGCCTCTCTTTCCGTCTGTCACCCAGTCACACGCTCTGTGAAAATCAATAAACAATGGGTGCAAGTAAAAATGTCATAAAAGGGCTGGAGTCTGTTGAGAGAGGGAGAAAACCGTGTTCTCATTCTGATGGCTTAGCACACGAACTAGGTGATTTAGTACCGATTACAATGTGTGTAGTTATAACTGAGAACACACATTATCAATACATTCTGAAAAACAAACAAACAAGAAGGCCTGGTTTGGCAGCTGACAAGCCTGGGCCAATGCTCTGGACACATTTCTGTATGTTATCTTCACATAACCTCCAATAATGTGAACACTTTAAAGCATTAAGATATTTATGTCCGAGGCCACTCACCAGCGTCTGTCACAGAGTGTCTCGCAGCTTGCCGGCCCTTGGCAACAAGTAAAAAAAAGTCTGTCTTTCTTAGTCACCCGATTTTTACATAAGTAGACACACTTTGTCCTCGACTGCTCAAGGAAACCACACTCTCACAGGCCGTTATTCCCTGGAGCCGACATCGGTAAACACAAGAAGAGAATCAAAGATTGACTATTTAGCCCAAGAGGCGTCACTAAGTGTAGTTTTTGTAGTCCAGCGGGGAACCTAAAACTGTTTATTCTTTGGTTGGGGGGTCTGCTGGGATCCTGAAGAGAACTGTTTGGGTGTTAAATGTATTAAGCTTAAGACATGTTTGAGTTACTTTGTTTACTTAGTTATTTTTGTAAACCAAAAAAAAAGGTGAGCAGCTCTATTATCTGAGCAAATACAAGTATCGGATCGGGACGCGGTATCAACAGATATTCAATACTGGGGGTCAAAATATCTGACAGGGACATACCTCGTTATTTTGTAGAGGTTTTTATTGTATCAACTGTCCACTAAGGTAGTCCAGTGTCTATATACTGTAGTTCAAAAATAAAAAGCACCATTTCATCTAAAGGTTAGGACACACGCGGCCGATATTCGGCCGTCTGACAGTCTGGCGAGGTCGGCGACTCGAGTCTGTGCGGTGTGTTCCGTGCTGTCGTCAGTCGGAGGAGCCGTCGGCCTTCATTTTGGTGATTTGACTTGTATAATCGGCGAGGCGGGCGCTGCCGGCAGCCGGAAACAAGGAGCGTGACTAGAGTCTCTCAAAATCTGAGGAAAATCTTTTAAACTGACCTTTGTTGATCTGAAATGAAGACAGATTCAGCAACTGCACGGCCTGTTTCTCCTTAAAATGTTCTCAGAAACACGTTACGGTGAACTATTTTAGTAGAATATGAGATCGTATTCTCAACAAGATGGTCTCGGAGAAACCAGACCCACGTGTTCATCCAATCAGCTGCCAGTTTTCATTTTTGGGCGACAATCCAGATTAGCGCCGCCTGCTGTTACGGAGACGTATTACGTCTCGTCTCCTCGGTGTGTTGCGAGGCATTTTGTCGACCCACTCGGGGAGACCGATCAGTCCGACTGGCTTTTCTGCCGACAGTCAGCCGTCTGAACCATAAACTGCATTTAATTGTTTGTTTGTTGCATGATATTTTAATTAGAGATGGACGGCATGATATCTGATGAAGCCTCAATGTCGACCCAGCATAATGGTTAGCATGTCCAACCCTAATGTGTGTCACACAACCAGTGCATCAACAGAGAACACAGGTATAAAGAAGTAACAGGCATACCCTGGAGGCAGTGGTCTCTCCCAGGTTGTGGTTTTGGTGTTGTGGTCGACATAGTACACTCTGCCATGAGGCAACACCCTCTGCTCCCAGCTACACAGAAAGAAAGAAAGAAAGGGTGACATTTGCTTCTACAATTCACACAATACATAACTATTAGAAGCACCTGTTTATAAAGAATTCATAATGAATGTAAGTATGGCAAACACAACCTGTCCCTAATATACACCTTAGATTACGTTGAGAGTGTCCTACACTACCTGGCAGTGTGTGTGACCAACAGTGACAGAGAGGAGCAATGATGTTATGAACAAAGAGGAAACACCAGCTCTTTAAATATGTCTTAATCACCTGCAGTCATTCAGTAACTTCATTCACTACGAAAATATGCTGGCTCTATAAACGCTACAAGTATGTTTTTTTAAATGGAGTCTGGTGGGTGTAGCGCTAGGCACCTCAGAGCTGTTTCTGGTTAAACAGAAAGGTCTTAAAGGGTCTTATCTCTGAAGGGATCCTTTCCATAATGTTGTCAGACACTTAGAATAATAATCTGAGTCTGTCAAACGAGCCCTTTTAGCGGACGGAAACTGATGATGCACATTTGTCCCATAGGGTTACATTACAGCCCGGTGTGTGGCTGCCGGTTACAGCGTTCACGCTTAAAAGGTGCTCTAAGCGATGTCACATACAGCAAACATCTCCTCACTATCTGCTAGCTGCCTGTCCCCTGAACACACTGTAAAAAACATCTCCTCACTATCTGCTAGCTGCCTGTCCCCTGAACACACTGTAAAAAACATCTCCTCACTATCCGCTAGCTGCCTGTCCCCTGAACACACTGTAAAAAACATCTCACTATCTGCTAGCTGCCTGTCCCCTGAACACACTGTAAAAAACATCTCCTCACTATCTGCTAGCTGCCTGTCCCCTGAACACACTGTAAAAACATCTCCTCACTATCTGCTAGCTGCCTGTCCCCTGAACACACTGTAAAAAACATCTCCTCACTATCTGCTAGCTGCCTGTCCCCTGAACACACTGTAAAAAACATCTCCTCACTATCTGCTAGCTGCCTGTCCCCTGAACACACTGTAAAAAACATCTCCTCACTATCTGCTAGCTGCCTGTCCCCTGAACACACTGTAAAAAACATCTCCTCACTATCTGCTAGCTGCCTGTCCCCTGAACACACTGTAAAAAACATCTCCTCACTATCTGCTAGCTGTCTGTCCCCTGAACACACTGTAAAAAAACATCTCCTCACTATCTGCTAGCTGTCTGTCCCCTGAACACACTGTAAAAAACATCTCCTCACTATCTGCTGCCTGTCCCCTGAACACACTGTAAAAAACATCTCCTCACTATCTGCTAGCTGCCTGTCCCCTGAACACACTGTAAAAAACATCTCACTATCTGCTAGCTGCCTGTCCCCTGAACACACTGTAAAAAACATCTCCTCACTATCTGCTAGCTGCCTGTCCCCTGAACACACTGTAAAAACATCTCCTCACTATCTGCTAGCTGCCTGTCCCCTGAACACACTGTAAAAACATCTCCTCACTATCTGCTAGCTGCCTGCCCCCTGAACACACTGTAAAAACATCTCCTCACTATCTGCTAGCTGCCTGTCCCCTGAACACACTGTAAAAAACATCTCCTCACTATCTGCTAGCTGCCTGTCCCCTGAACACACTGTAAAAAACATCTCCTCACTATCTGCTAGCTGTCTGCCCCCTGAACACACTGTAAAAACATCTCCTCACTATCTGCTAGCTGCCTGTCCCCTGAACACACTGTAAAAAAACATCTCCTCACTATCTGCTAGCTGCCTGCCCCCTGAACACACTGTAAAAAAACATCTCCTCACTATCTGCTAGCTGCCTGTCCCCTGAACACACTGTAAAAAACATCTCCTCACTATCTGCTAGCTGCCTGTCCCCTGAACACACTGTAAAAAAACATCTCCTCACTATCTGCTAGCTGCCTGTCCCCTGAACACACTGTAAAAAACATCTCCTCACTATCTGCTAGCTGCCTGTCCCCTGAACACACTGTAAAAAAACATCTCCTCACTATCTGCTAGCTGCCTGTCCCCTGAACACACTGTAAAAAACATCTCCTCACTATCTGCTAGCTGCCTGCCCCCTGAACACACTGTAAAAAAACATCTCCTCACTATCTGCTAGCTGCCTGTCCCCTGAACACACTGTAAAAAACATCTCACTATCTGCTAGCTGCCTGTCCCCTGAACACACTGTAAAAAACATCTCCTCACTATCTGCTAGCTGCCTGCCCCCTGAACACACTGTAAAAAAACATCTCCTCACTATCTGCTAGCTGCCTGTCCCCTGAACACACTGTAAAAAACATCTCACTATCTGCTAGCTGCCTGTCCCCTGAACACACTGTAAAAAACATCTCACTATCTGCTAGCTGCCTGTCCCCTGAACACACTGTAAAAAAACATCTCCTCACTATCTGCTAGCTGCCTGTCCCCTGAACACACTGTAAAAAACATCTCCTCACTATCTGCTAGCTGCCTGTCCCCTGAACACACTGTAAAAAACATCTCCTCACTATCTGCTAGCTGCCTGTCCCCTGAACACACTGTAAAAAACATCTCCTCACTATCTGCTAGCTGCCTGTCCCCTGAACACACTGTAAAAAACATCTCACTATCTGCTAGCTGCCTGTCCCCTGAACACACTGTAAAAACATCTCCTCACTATCTGCTAGCTGCCTGTCCCCTGAACACACTGTAAAAAACATCTCCTCACTATCTGCTAGCTGCCTGTCCCCTGAACACACTGTAAAAAACATCTCCTCACTATCTGCTAGCTGCCTGTCCCCTGAACACACTGTAAAAACATCTCCTCACTATCTGCTAGCTGCCTGTCCCCTGAACACACTGTAAAAAACATCTCCTCACTATCTGCTAGCTGCCTGTCCCCTGAACACACTGTAAAAAACATCTCCTCACTAGCTGCCTGTTCCCTGAACACACTGTAAAAAACATCTCCTCACTATCTGCCTGTCCCCTGAACACACTGTAAAAACATCTCCTCACTATCTGCCTGCCCCCTGAACACACTGTAAAAACATCTCCTCACTATCTGCTAGCTGCCTGTCCCCTGAACACACTGTAAAAACATCTCCTCACTATCTGCTAGCTGCCTGTCCCCTGAACACACTGTAAAAAAACATCTCCTCACTATCTGCTAGCTGCCTGTCCCCTGAACACACTGTAAAAAACATCTCCTCACTATCTGCTAGCTGCCTGTCCCCTGAACACACTGTAAAAAACATCTCCTCACTATCTGCTAGCTGCCTGTCCCCTGAACACACTGTAAAAAACATCTCCTCACTATCTGCTAGCTGCCTGTCCCCTGAACACACTGTAAAAAACATCTCACTATCTGCTAGCTGCCTGTCCCCTGAACACACTGTAAAAACATCTCCTCACTATCTGCTAGCTGCCTGTCCCCTGAACACACTGTAAAAAACATCTCCTCACTATCTGCTAGCTGCCTGTCCCCTGAACACACTGTAAAAACATCTCCTCACTATCTGCTAGCTGCCTGTCCCCTGAACACACTGTAAAAAACATCTCCTCACTATCTGCTAGCTGCCTGTCCCCTGAACACACTGTAAAAACATCTCCTCACTATCTGCTAGCTGCCTGTCCCCTGAACACACTGTAAAAAACATCTCCTCACTATCTGCTAGCTGCCTGTCCCCTGAACACACTGTAAAAAACATCTCCTCACTAGCTGCCTGTTCCCTGAACACACTGTAAAAAACATCTCCTCACTATCTGCCTGTCCCCTGAACACACTGTAAAAACATCTCCTCACTATCTGCCTGCCCCCTGAACACACTGTAAAAACATCTCCTCACTATCTGCTAGCTGCCTGTCCCCTGAACACACTGTAAAAACATCTCCTCACTATCTGCTAGCTGCCTGTCCCCTGAACACACTGTAAAAACATCTCCTCACTATCTGCTAGCTGCCTGTCCCCTGAACACACTGTAAAAAAACATCTCCTCACTATCTGCTAGCTGCCTGTCCCCTGAACACACTGTAAAAAACATCTCCTCACTATCTGCTAGCTGCCTGTCCCCTGAACACACTGTAAAAACATCTCCTCACTATCTGCTAGCTGCCTGTCACCTGAACACACTGTAAAAACATCTCCTCACTATCTGCTAGCTGCCTGTCCCCTGAACACACTGTAAAAAACATCTCCTCACTATCCGCTAGCTGCCTGTCCCCTGAACACACTGTAAAAACATCTCCTCACTATCTGCTAGCTGCCTGTCCCCTGAACACACTGTAAAAAACATCTCCTCACTATCTGCTAGCTGTCTGCCCCCTGAACACACTGTAAAAAACATCTCCTCACTATCTGCTAGCTGCCTGTCCCCTGAACACACTGTAAAAAACATCTCCTCACTATCCGCTAGCTGCCTGTCCCCTGAACACACTGTAAAAACATCTCCTCACTATCTGCTAGCTGCCTGTCCCCTGAACACACTGTAAAAAACATCTCACTATCCGCTAGCTGCCTGTCCCCTGAACACACTGTAAAAACATCTCACTATCTGCTAGCTGCCTGTCCCCTGAACACACTGTAAAAACATCTCACTATCTGCTAGCTGCCTGTCCCCTGAACACACTGTAAACAACATCTCACTATCTGCTAGCTGCCTGTCCCCTGAACAGCTGTTTATAACAACTTTCCTCCCATTAACCATTCATATAACACATGATTCAATAGTTTTTTTATTACAGTATTGTAATTCAATTTTTTAAAACAGCAACACAGAAGGTAAACGTTACTATTTCAATCACTCACACCTTTTTGTCACCTCACGCTGAGCTCTTTCAGCTGTTAACTAGACTTTTTTATGACATTTTGCACAGGTGTATTTAATAATGTCATTAACGGCTGTGTTAAAGGGCCTCCTATTGTGCGTGCTGGCTCATCAGCATGACGTAGGTAGGTGGGTGAATGGGGCTATGGGAGGGATACTGCTATGTGTGTGTGTGTGCACACACACACACAGTATGTAATGCAGTATTGTATGAAGCACTTTGTGCTACATTTACATGTATGAAAAATGCTTAATAAAGTAACTCCCATTGATTGATTTTCCTGCTATAACAAGTCAAAAAGTTTTATCTCAGAAGGTTCTGATGCATTTTATCTTTGCATGCACTGATTCTTACCCTGCCGGGAGCGAGTCTGCGGGGGCCTCTGTGGTGCTGTTGCCGGCTTGCTCGGTGCTGGCGGTGGCATTGGCGGTGGGCTCCGCCGGCGGGGCCGGGCCCAGGGCGTCTTGACCTGGAGAGGGGCTACCGCCGCTGCTGCTGGCAGCTGGGGATCGGCCCGACGGAGAGGGCGGAGGAGGTGTGTGAAGGGCCACGCCCCCACGACTACTCTCCAGCCCGTTAGACGTCAACTCGACTTTGTCTGGGAGAAGACAAAGGGAGGGAAGAAGGACGAGATAGTTAGAGTTAACGAGACAGCTCATACCGAACCAGGAGCTAAGAATCAGCTTGTGAGTTGATATTTTTTAGTCATAAGTAGTATGATGCTACTGAGAAGGTCTGACATCTGGGACGTCTAAGCAGGCTACTACACGTTGTTGCATTCTGGTGAGCTGTAAAAGCAAGGACAAGCAGTAAACAAACTCCACACTCTACTCACAAACCTCTAGTCTAGTCATTTATTTTATCAGGGTATGAGTCACAGATCCATGATTTAAACAGAAAAGGTTACCTGGATTAGCCTTAGACTGATACTATGCAGTATCACACTGATAAAATGGATTGGATGTTTGGCAGGTTGTGTGGATACTGTCTACTTGGCTTTATGTTTTTTAATCATGATGGAGTCATGGTGAAACAACAAAAACCTCTGGCAGCAGAGTATATCCTAACGCTTGAGCTGTTTCTGATGACAGGGTCTGACTCTACATCAGTCTGAATTAGTACTGCATAAGCAGAGAATCCTGCTTGTTGTGTAGCAACACTACTGTAGACCCTAACATAATGTGGTCTTTTTTGACTACGCGGCAGTGGGAATGTATTTTTGTGGCCCTTTAAAGATACAGAATAACGGCATGAACTACTATCTGCAGCATCTCTCCATTTAACATCAGAAAAAGGTCTAATAGTAAGTTCCATTTGGACTCGGAAGTCGGATTTTCCGAGGTCAAAGTGGAGAAACACGCCCACTGACCTCTGATTTCCGAGCTCATAACTCGGACAAACTCAGAGTACCCCAAGCTAAAACTCCAACATAGCTGCTCCGTGCATCAACAGCAGTGAAACTGTACTAACATACAGTTATTAGCACTTCTGTCTTATTTGAGTCTCATTAAATCAGTCGTACACACAGTCCTGTCCATCTTCTATCTGTGGACATGTTGTTACGCTGTTTGAATGCACAAAAAAACAGCGTAATGCATTGTTATCAACTGGTATTGCTAACAATGGCTAACCTGGCTAGAGCTAACCCCACAATGAACATCAGACTTGTAAATTCGGATTCAACTTGTGTGTGACGTCATTCTCAGCTCTGGCTTCCGAGGTAAATGGAACGCACCATAACAAACAGACTTTGTTGCTATACCTGTGCTGCTTCCAGGGCTGATGTGACTCTTGGAGGAGCGACGGTGACCAGACGAGCCGGTCCCGGGGATCTGCTCCTCATTCAGCTCCCCGTTAGTCAGAGAGCCCCCTGGGGAGCCGCCCTGCGAACCCCCCACGGAGTGCCTGTTACTCCTGCGAAAACAGAGAAAGAGGGAATGTGTAGCAGAAGAAGGTAAAAAGTGAAAGACAAGGAGATGATGAGGAAAGGCAGGAGGGAGGTGCGATGAGACAGAGCAGAGAGATGACAAAGAATACATTTTCACACACTGTATGGGAAAAAAACATGCCTGACTGTTGTGTTTTACTCGTTCTTTTGACTGTCTTTCATATGCTCCTCCTGTGGATCACCCCACAGCTTTGTTATTAGACCTATTGTTGTTCCTGACTCAGGGAAGTAGACTTGGCACATGTACGAGTGTGTACACGTCAAGACCAGCACGCTAAACACACACACACACACAGACAGAGGTGTCCACTACTTTCGTTCTCTGAACAACCTCATATTTTCCTAACACTAAATATACTTTACTTTTCCGACAATGACTTTTATAGAGAGTAAACATGTCCGGGACCAAGAATGCTGAGGCCGAGCTCAGACAGCCATCAGCAGCAAACCGGATTAAGGGGCTGCGCTCTGTTTATTCACCAAAAACTAGGAGAAGGAGCAGCAGAGGAAGGAAGCAACCATTTGACATTGACACTTGGTGTGTGTATAAATATATCCTTATGAATGTGTTTATGCCTGGGCACTGAGCTCCTCATCATGGGACAACAGTAATCACCTCTCCTCTTGGTCTCCTCTTGGTCTCCTCTTGGTCTGTTCATACACAACTGGATAGAGTTTGACTGCTTGGACTCTTGGCTGAACTGTGCTTAATGCCCCCCTCCAATGTTTAGAGGGAAATACCATCCGACCCCATGCATCCCCGCCGCAAAGCTTTGAAATAAATGCAGTCTCCACTATTTATTATCCCACTACCATTCTAGCCAGTGAGAGCAGCTTCTGAAAACCACATTCAGGGTGGGGGGTAACATGCTGGCACTCTGCATAAGTGCTTGAGTTGACCACACTGGCTCAGGCTTCCTTTACTAGATCTGTTTCTTTTCTTTCTTTTATTTTGATTACAATTATGCCTCGGATTTTTTTTTCTTCATATAAGCACTTTCCAAACAGTATTTTATAAAGGTTGCGCTAGTTGATTATTGTGCTATTATTCTTATAATATACCATAACATCTGCAGAAAACTAAAATCAGCAGTCTAGTGCTGGATGTAGGTACCTTAAAGGCTTTTTTAGTGTGTGTGTGTGTGTGTGTGTGTGTGTGTGTGTGTGTGTGTGTGTGTGTGTGTGTGTGTGTGTGTGTGTGTGTGTGTGTGTGTGTGTGTGTGTGTGTGTGTGTGTGTGTGTGTGTGTGTGTGTGTGTGTGTGTGTGTGTGTGTGTGTGTGTGTGTACCTGCTATGAGGTCCAGCTGTACAGGGAGTCTCCTCGCTCTGTGTCCTCCTCAGGTTGGGTCTTTCTGACTGCAGAATCTCTGCAAAGACACATAACATCATCATTGTACAGACACAGATAACCAGCTAACAACTAGCTGTATCAATCACAATACGTGTACGTACAATATGGGGGGGGGGGAGACAGGTTGAGAAAAGGCTAGAAAGTCATTGCTGTATCGAGATCGATGAGAGTCCAACCTTAAAACATTCTGCACTCACATCACCAAGGCCAGTTACTATACTAATGTACCAGGACATTTTCCCTCAGCGATAAATCAGGCCTTTACGCTTAACCAAAGATACTACTGGTTATCTGATGGTTACATTTTAGGGAAATGTGCCTAAAAGAATGCACAACACATCTATCTATCTATCTATCTATCTATCTATCTATCTATCTATCTATCTATCAACATATAATATATAAACATGGCGGTGTGTTTAACTTCCATATATAGGCGATGAAGTACGATGAGCTGGAACAGGCTGATAAACGACATGCATGCAAGCTACATATGGGGAAACAAAAGGGAACATTACATCTTAAAAGAGTACTGCATTTATTTTGCATTGTACTCCTATCACATTGTTGGACTCACATGGACGGTAGTTGCCTACATTACCCAACTACAATGCAACGCAACTCAGGTGTGTTATGCCAGTAGAGGCTAATGTAGCCTCGAGCGGCTATCCTCAACTACAGATGGAGAGCGGGCTACAGGAGGTCTAAGCTCACTTCTTTCTAACTCTACAGTCACACATGCTACAAAAACAGAGCGACAAAGCGAGAGGCTGCCATTCATTTTCAATGGGAGCGGCCGTTTGCCAGCGACAAGAGACGAGCTCGCCGCTGCCACAAGCAAGGCGGGGTCGAAATAGACAACAAGGCTATTTTATGCAAATGCTGAGCGATGCGACAAAGCGACGGCCAACCGGAGTGAAGGCAGCGTGAGGGCAGCGTGACGTATGCACATTGGTTGCTCGAGTCGAAGAAATAATTCAAGATGGAGGAAAACGCTTCAGGACGTCGAATTTCTGTAAATATCTGATAAGTTTGGCATTTTATCTTATATATTTTGCTACTTTTATTGAGAAATATATACTTTTAAATCCAAAAACATCGTTCTTGTGACTTGACGACACCTCTGAAGTGACTTGTAAGACGTGCTTGAAGGTAGCACCGGAGAATTTCTGTTTACTGTTGCCAAGCAACCAGGAGTAGGCTAGGCACGCCCAGGAACGCCCATCAAGCGAGCGCGTGTCGCTCTCTTTTGTAGCACGTGTGACTGTAGGGTAACTCCACACCCTCAGATTTTGTTAATTTTCAAACTTGTAGTCTTCAGTCCCAACCGATGCTGACTCAAGTGATTACTTTAGGCAGTTTATCAACTTTCGTACAACTTTTTGGACATGTTGTAGTACTCTCCACCTGTAAACAGACATAGATGTGTAAAATCCTGTCATCTCTCTATACTGTCAGCTTGGCAATACAAGTATAATATGCCTTTAACTTTAATAGTATGACAAAAAAAAAGGACAGCAGCTTGCCAATCCTATTCAAATTAGCATTTAGTATCTCCCTCTGCAAAGAAGAATGGATTCTAAATTTGTCACAAAAAAAGTGCTATAACAATGATGACGGTAAGCAGAACGGCCTCCGTCTGTTTCCAGCGGGACGTCGGGAGGTTTGCTGTCCTTTAGCCGAGACTTGGCTGGATCACGCAGTGCTGGCGCCATTCAACCGGGTGAATATTTCTTTCTGTGTGCGGATCTGACAGCCACATTCTGCTTTATGATGAATGACGCAGATGTTGAAGAAGCTGATGGGATTACATTTCACTGGAATAGTACCTTGGTACGATTTCATGCGACCAAAAAAAAAAGAAAGATTGATTAATGTCTCTAGCTGCTACACTGGCTGAAACATTAAAATAATTTAACACTAAAGCTCCCTCAGCAACAAATGGAGTTTCCCTAACACTCCCTAAAGGTTGTATCGTCGCAATACTGTCACACTTTGAACATTACAGACAGTTACTGGTCCAAGTAAGTTCTCATTGTGAGTCTCAGGCCACTTTTCCTGAATAATCAAATTCACATAGACCTGAAAAATGTGGCATGTGTGTACGGTTTGTGGTTTAATAGAGACCATTCATCCTTATATGGACTGTGCAGTCTGTACTGGTGTGTGTGAGTATGT
This sequence comes from Gymnocephalus cernua, assembly GCA_023631565.1. NCBI lineage: Eukaryota > Metazoa > Chordata > Actinopteri > Perciformes > Percidae > Gymnocephalus > Gymnocephalus cernua. The sequence goes on from CM042431.1 coordinate 1,354,213, forward strand.
GTGTGTGTGTGTAGCGGCATGCGGTCTTGGTGGTGTGAGGGAATGTGTGACTATATGCTTAGTCCCAACTGTGACTGAAAACCACAGGTCTACAACATGCTTTTCATTAACACTCACTTTCTCCTTTACACACAAACACAGCACCTTCTTATGTGTAAGACACTCACGCCAGCCTCAAACAGTATCCAAATTTACACACATACTGTATATCCTGCTATCTAAAGTAAAGCAAACAGATAATCTCTCACTGACACACACACACACACACACACACACACAGAGTGCTGTTTTATGGCTATGAAAGGGTTTCTTGTGAGCAGACCCGATGGACATACAGAAAAATAAACAGTGGTCTTGAGGAGAAACTATTGTGTCATAGCCTGCTCGCTCACTGAGTTCACCCCCCCCACCCCCGCCCCTCCGTACCCCCTCCCTAATGGCACCGGTCTAATTACCGGTCTGGTGTGTGTCCTTGCACATGTACATGTGAGTGTGTATGTAGGTGTGCAAAATAGAATTCCCAATTAGCGACTATCTTAAGACACAAAATACATCTCAACAACTTAACTACACTGACGATAACAGTGGGCACATTTCAGCTCAGCAGCTGCTATGGAAACTTTAGTTGACTTGTGTAACCCCAGTTCTCTGAGTAGCATGAGTGAGACATCTATAATTGAATGCTATGAAAAGACACTCATACATTTACAGTATGCATTTAAAAAGAAAAAAAAAACAGTAATTTTTACTAGTCATTCTGCAATCCTCTAAGCACTTGCTGCACTTTAAATACATATATATTTATTTATTTATTGCATTTTGATCCCACTGAAAGTCGTTTGTCTTGTGTGGATGTACATTGACGGTCGCTATTGCCCCGTGCTATTACACTGCAGCCCGTTTCGTGCTACTCGCTCAATACTGGACCATTTTCAAACATTGCTGTAAACTACAACATAGGGTCGAGGTTGAAAATACCTAAGATCCCTTTTAACTCCCATACTACATTCAAACTAAGTTACACTGAAACTTAAGAAACTGATGCAACAGCTTGCAGATGTGTTGCTGAGCACCTCCAGAAACATTTTGATGATCAGACCCTCCGCAGATTTTGACCCGAATTAGACACGTTTTAATGCCGTGAGACAATAAAAATGTGTTAACCATTAGAAATGTTGTTCTACTGTTTATATTGTGTATATCTCTTTAATATAACTCTATAAGGCCATTGTCGGCAATGTCGCAAATCAATTAGCAGGAGGGCTTTACGGCCATATTGGGTTTTTTTTATGATTTTTGCATTCATGTAATGAAATTACTTTGATTTGCCGAGTTTAGCAGTAATAGCAATAGATTTTTTGGAACATTTTCTATAGCACAATATATACATCTTATTGCGATATAACATTACATATACTGTACCATGATAGAGGACTGTGTACACGTAGAGGACACCCAGGACACTGCCAGTTTAAATGAGGTTTAACAAGAATCAGTCCCTCCAGAAAAATGTGATTATGTGATCGCATAATTCAACGCATAATCAGCCAAAGTTCGCATATCTATGCGGGGGCGCATTTTTTCAAATACGCCGCACTTTTGCCGCATAAATTGCCGATTTCTGCGCAAAATATGCGGGGCTTGCATGATTTCATAATCCCCGCATTTTTGTTGCAAAAAAGTCACATATATCTCAGCAGAAAAATGAAAAATGTTGCGTTTACTTCACACAAGAGCAGCCATTTTCCCCTGTTGCCATGGGAACGTTATGAAGTGACGTCATTTCGCCTAGTGAGAACACAGTGTTGGGGGAATCACTTTGTTTTCTCTTTTTCATCAAACCGCAGTTTTTGCAAGTTGCCGCAATTTTTGCAAGTTCCCGCAATTTCATCACATAAAATCGCATAAATATCCCGCATATTCCCCGCATCGCATTTTTTAAGAAAACGTGCCGCATAATCAAGGATTTTTGCCCGCAACAATCACAAAAACACTGAGTTTTTCTGGAGGGACTGAAGAAAATGCTGTTTTACCCTTTTCATTCAGCAGTAACGCTGCCCTTGGCAGTATTTCTGTTGCATACAGTTAGCAAATTACAATTCTCTGGCACATACAGCCTGTCAATGTACAAAGTCTACATGATGAGTTCACGATGATGAGTGTTAGACTATCCAGACCCACCAGTGACTGAGTGTGTCTGTGCTGCGGTGTACATGTGGCTTCTGCTTCTGTGGGATGGGAAGTTGTGTACGCATGGAGTGTGAGTGTGAGAGTGTGTGTGTGTGTGTGTGTGTGTGTGTGTGTGTGTGTGTGTGTGTGTGTGTGTGTGTGTGTGTGTGTGTGTGTGTGTGTGTGTGTGTGTAAGCATCTAACATTTACAAAGCGTTCCAATATTCCCAGAGTTGAAATCTCTCTGCTCTGGCTTCTGTTTCCTCCGAACTTTCAGTACAAGGGTTTGTTTATGAATCCCGCTATGTGTGTGCGTGCGCGCGTGTGTGTGTGTGTGTGTGTGTGTGTGTGTGTGTGTGTGTGTGTGTGTGTGTGTGTGTGTGTGTGTGTGTGTGTGTGTGTGTGTGTGTGTGTGTGTGTGTAAGCATCTAACATTTACAAAGCGTTCCAATATTCCCAGAGTTGAAATCTCTCTGCTCTGGCTTCTGTTTCCTCCGAACTTTCAGTACAAGGGTTTGTTTATGAATACCGCTATGTGTGTGCGTGCGCGCGTGTGTGTGTGTGTGTGTGTGTGTGTGTGTGTGTGTGTGTGTGTGTGTGTGTGTGTGTGTGTGTGTGTGTGTGTGTGTGTGCGTGCGCATGTAAGAAAAGCTGCCAGGGGAAATGAGTAAGACTTCCAACTAACAGAGGTGTGTTCAGAGCGAGAACACAGAGCGCCTTAACACCACCAGAAGGCAACACACTTCCACCTTTATACACGTTATATATTCAGGCAGCCCACATATGCCTGCACACATAGTGCAGAATGCAAAACACATGTACATGCACACCACACGCTCAAAAACACACGCCGTCATCTACACTCATGAGACCATAAAAACGCACAAATGCAAAGACATGTGCCTAACTTTAAACCCTGGTAGAGGGCACACTTCAGCACTCTGTTCACTAACCTCTCCTCCCCCAAAACACACACACACACACACACACACACACACACACACACACACACACACACACAACCTCTGTCATCCCTGACCCTGCAAGCCATGAGAGGAAACCCCCCCCGCTACCATGCACACTGCTTCGGGATAACAGGAGGCGATTGTACTACTGAGC